>JANAVB010011947.1:2500-23882 GCA_029216955.1 Iris pallida | reverse complement strand
CACGCAACAAAGCTCGTCTAGTAGCTCAAGGATACAACCAAGAGGAAGGTATCGACTACGATGAGAAGTAAGCTCCGGTTGCTAGGCTAGAATCCATTCGGATTCTTTGTGCATTTGCAAATTATCAAAATTTCAAATTATTTTAAATGGATGTGAAAAGTGCTTTCTTGAATGGGTTTATTAAGGAGAAAGTTTATGTAAAACAACCCCCTGGCTTTGAAAATCACAAATTTCCCGACCACGTGTTCAAGCTAAAGAAAGTGCTATATGGCCTTAAACAAGCCCCCAGAGCTTGGTATGAAAGGCTAAGCAGTTTCTTGCTTAAGAAAGGTTTTTCAAAAGGGAAAATTGACACTACACTTTTTATAAAATCTTTTAAAGACACTATTCTATTAATTCAAATTTATGTTGATGATATCATTTTTGGTTCTACTGATGAAACCCTCTGTCAAGAATTTGCCAAGTGTATACAGACAGAATTTAGATGAGCATGATGGGAGAACTCAACTACTTTCTTGGTCTGCAAGTGAGACAAATGGCTAATGGAACTTTCATCTGTCAGTCGAAGTATACAAAGGACATGCTGAAGAAGTTCGATCTTGACAACATCAAACCAATCAGCACTCCAATGGCTACTTCAACCAAACTCGAACCAGATGAGAGCGGCAAACCGGTTGATCAACGTAAGTATCGAGGTATGATAGGCAGCTTACTTTATTTAACTGTTAGTCGCCCCGATATCATGTTTAGTGTTTGCCTATATGCTAGATATCAAGCAAATCCTAAGGAATCACACTTGACCGCGGTTAAGCGTATCTTTCGATACCTTAAGGGTACGGTTACAGTGGGTCTATGGTATCCCAAGTTAACATCATTTGACCTCATTGGTTACTCTGATGCTGACTTCGCTGGATGCAAGGTCGACCATAAAAGTACAAGCGGTACGTGTCATTTATTAGGAAAGGCTTTAGTCTCTTGGTTTAGCAAGAAATAGAATTCTGTCGGACTATCCACAACAGAAGCTGAATACATCGCAGCTGGGCGTTGTTGTGCACAAATTTTGTGGATGAAGCAAACCCTTGAAGACTATAATCTATCTTTCATGTACATTCCTATATTCTGTGACAATACTAGTGCTATTAACTTGACTAAGAACCCTATCTGTCATTCACGCACAAAACATATTGAAATTAGACACCACTTTTTTGCGTGATCATCAGCAAAATGGCACGATTAACTTAGAGTTTATTGACACTGATCATCAGCTAGCAGACTTCTTTACTAAGCCATTATCCGAAGAGCGCTTCAATTTCCTTTGTCGTGAACTTAGAATTTTAGATGAAGCTGTCATAAATTAAAACTCACCTGCATAAATATCGATTATATTATGATTCTCTTACGATAAACTTGCTATGGGTACAAGCCGAAAGGGCCCTTCTGACAACAAGGCGTAAAAGCCTAAGCGACACGGTGCACTAGTCCACAGGACTACCGCTAGCTGGGATCCGGCCCCTGCAGCTAACCCATGGCAACTTCAAACTATTAAATTATGATATATTTTCTTATTTATTATATGGTTCATTTTGATTTCGTACGTCTGACTCACAATTTTTCAATTTCATCCTGCTATTATTATTGATTGAATCTTTCAAGCTATTTTTCATATCTTACTTGATTTCCCATACTTAACCATTTTTCCATCATCTAGCCTGATTTCAGATCTGGAACAAGGACCCAGAACTTGGGCCGAACTCTATCCCCAACAGAGTTCGGGCCGAATTCGGTCCCCCTCTTCCAGATTCGGGGACAGCCACAGCCGTTTGATCAAATGAGATCCTACGGTCCAGATTTACTCCGACCAAAGAAAACCCTCCCCTTATATTCGGGTTTTCCTCTCTCTCCTTCATTCTTACCATCACCTTCACCTCTCCAAACATATTTTTACAAACCCTAACCCTAGTTTTCTCTCCAAAGTGCTCTATTTCTCATCAAAATCAAGGAGAAGGGCTATTTTCTCATTCTCTTTCACTGTTCATTGTTGATTTGAGGTATAACTCCTTCTTCCTCTCTATTTCAAGTTCTCTATTTGTTTGCAAATGGCTCCTCGCTTGCCCGATCGTGGGAAGAGGACTCGAACCGAGGGTGCTTCCTTTTCGAATCCTCCTCCTCCTATTGAGCAACCCGTTGAACAACAACAACCCCTTCATCCGTTGTTCAATCCACCTCGTTCCTGCGACCCTAATACTTATGACGACCGATTGTTTGTATCGTTAGACGCCTCCAACGAGTGGTTTAGTGACTTTCGGAACCGTCCGATCTTCGCGGGACATCCCATTAATTTTACTATTTTCTCACAATTTGAATCACTGTTTCAAGATCTTTGCTTAAATGAGTTAGTTGCTTCAAACTTTGTTATTTATCGTAGCGCCATACAAATGTTCTATTGCAACTTGACTCACGATGCCACTTATATCTATTCCCGGGTTGCCGGTATTGATATTGCTTTTGATGATTCTGAGTTGGACGGGTATCTTGAACTTCAAGATCTCGATATTTGGAATAAGCTTGTGGAAGCTCGCCAATTCCAATTTATTGGTGAAACTTCCCTTGAGAGCTTCAAGGAGGAACTATGTGCCCCTAACATAAGTCCTCACAAACTTATGGCCAAGCACCTCAACCCGTATTTCTATGAACTTCATCGAATTATTTTCAACACTATTCTGCCAAAAGCTGGCTCCACCGATGAAGTCACATATTTTGAGATCTCTGCTTTGTATCATCTTCATTATCGCATTCCGTTCAATCTTCCACGTACCATGATGGACTGGATGATAAACTGTAGGAAGAAACCACGAGCCCTGGTTTATCCTTTGTATCTTCCTATGGTTTTTCGTGCGTTCATTGTCCCTATTCATGACTGTCCTTTCTTGCCTGCTCCTGCATTCCTTTCCAAGGCACGACGTCTTCAGGCAGTCGTTGCCTTTCCTGACACTTCTGAGCATTCTGATGATGAGGAGCCCGATGCCCCTCCACTTGGACATGATGCGCCTCCTCCTCCTGCTACTCTTGACTCCATCCAGACCATGCTCAGAGATCGTTTCGCATTGCAGGACGATCGCTGGACTCAGATGGACTACCGTACTATCCTGCAGATGAGTGCCCTCAGCAACTCGCTGCACGATATCCGGTATTCCATGTCTCGTCACCCTTCTATGCCCAATCCCATGGAGCAGGATCCTGGTCGCACTGGATAGCGCATTGACGACCCCTGGGTCATGCGCTACCTGGATCCGGATGCTGCTATTGTGGACCCCAGCCGTTCATTCACTGATCCTTCAGACTCCGCTGGGCCTTCTCGTGCTCCATAATGGAGATGGCTTCTACTATCTGCTGCTGCTGCTGCTAATGATCCTTGTTTATGTTTTCTGATTTCCAGTTATTTAGTTTTATTTGGATTTATGTACTTGGGTTGTACTAAAACACTGGTAGTTTGCTGACTCTGGTTAAGTGTGATGACAATTTTATGCTTATCGTAGTTCATTATTTTATGCTAGTTGCTCGTTTTTCTCATTCATATACAGTTTTTTCTCTATTTGGTGTGGTTGCATCATTATTATTCCTATGCAGTTTATATTGCTAATGCCAAAAGGGGGAGAAATAATGTATATTATTGTCATACTTTTAGTATATATATGTGCTTTTTGGTGCTTTTGGGAGATATTATTTATCAGGCCAACAGGTTCAACGCATTCTTTACGGGGGAGCTATTGTTTCTAGCTCGGCACCGTTCACCGGTTACGGAAGAGCTATTATTTCTAGCTTGGCATTGATTATGGGGGAGCTATGTTTTTGTTATCAACTATGTCCAGGTATGAATATTGAATATACATATATTATTTTGTCAATTATCAATATGGGGGAGATTGTTGACACAAAGTCACAGTCAACCAAATATTGATAACATTGACTAAATAATATTTGTAAATATTCAATACGACACACGACGTCTACATTAAGCTCAAGTCAGATGACAGCTCAGTCTCCGCTTCTCAGTTATATTTGAGTCTGTATTTTACACTTTTGTTGAGTCTAGACTGATGTAAACTGTGTCATGCTGAGCTCTTGTGACTTGACCTATAGCCTACCCAATAATCCTCAAACTCCACCATCCAGAAAAATATCCACTGGCCACTTAGACCAGCTCTATGCTCTGGAGACAGAGTTCGGGCCGAACTCTGCCTCCACACAGAGTTCGGGCCGAACTCTGTCCCCTAAAAATTAGCATCCCTAATTTTAGGGTTAGCTGGTTGCTAGTTGTCCAACGGCCAAATATTTGAAATTTCCTACCCGAATTCTGGCCGAATTCTGCCTACAAAACACTATAAATAGGCCATGAATTTTCTCATTTCAAATCATCCAATCTTCTCTTATCTTCTCTCCTATAGCTTAAATAAGCCATACCCTTCCCATCTACTAGCCACAAGCCTCCTAAGTCTTGAGTGCTCAGCATCTCTCAGTTAGGATTCTTGTGCAAGAGTTGAAGAAGTCGCTTGGACAATTCCAAGCAAATCGCCACTGCGATCCTCTGTAAGAAGTTGACGTGCTCTTCTGAAGTAAAGGCACGGGTTGTAAACTATTATTTCATAAATAGTGGATTTAATCATGAGCTAGAGTTCTCAGGCTTGGACTAGTCCTCCACGAGGGAAACCAGGTTAAAATCGCTGTGTTTGCGTATGCTTTCTTGCTCTTCATTTACTTTCCGCATTTTACTCTGATTATTTATAATTCGTGAAAGAGTTAATTTTTAATTGGTTATTTTCTATATAAACTCTATTTACCCCCCTCTAGAGTTGCCACCTGTTCTTCATCTTACGCCTGGTGGGACCACCCCGTATCTTGAGTTTTACGCTCAGGCTCATCCTTTGCCTGGTGGGACCCCTAATTCCCCTGGGCTTTACGCGAATGTCTCTCTTGCGCATGCCTCTCCTGCGCCTGTCTCTCTTTTTTACGCGCCAACGCCTGCCTCCCAGGTTTACGCACCTGCGCCAGCCTCCATCCTTTACGCGCCTGCGCCAGCCTCTCAAGTTTACGCGTCGGCGTCCTTCTTTCAGCCTCACGCGCCTGCCTCCCAGGTCGCATCTCTGGCGGATCGGGACCCCCCAGCCGCCTCCACCCTTTCAGCCCCAGCATATTCCGTGCCGCCGCCCACTGACCCGTTAGCCTCTGGCGCTCCCTTGCACGAGATGCCGGGAATCCTACCCTCCTCGCGTATCGCTGGTCCAGCGAACCCTCCCGTAGCGATCTACGACGCTATCGTCCCCCTGATCCCTCATCCTCTATCACCCCCCTCCTCCTCCGGCACCCTCCTTTTGGCTGGTCTCGTTGTCCCCCCCCGCCCCCTCCCCCGTCGAGCCCCTCCTTGTTGCAGCCCCCGCCCTCCGGGGGAGCGAACCTGGTCCCTTCCATGCCAAATCCCTCCAGCTGTCCTTCGCTACAGCTCTCCGCCCGGACTTGGCATCCCCGAAGGGTCTCATTTTCCAGAATGTCAGCCTTCCAGACATTGAATTCCCTCAGGAGTCCACTGTTCCTATGGTCCTCTTTTTCGACTTAGAATTGACCTCACTGTCATCCTTTTTCCTCCATACTTTTGTTCTAAAGTTTTCGACCGGTTGCCCCAAACTCTCCAGGGTGCAGGAAGCGATAGCCAGCTGGAGCCTTTCAGCTGACTACCGGGTAGCCCCCTTCGACCCCAGGAATATTCTCCTACATCTTTCCTCCGACACCGATCACAGGACAGTGTGGTCCAAAGGCACGTGCAGGATCGACTCCCACTCGATGAAGATCATCAAATGGTCACAAGGGTTTACCACCAAAGAAGACACTACAAGAGTTGCTGCCTGGGTGACTCTGCCCAATCTACCCCTCATATGTTTTGTCCCAGCGGCACTTAGGCGCATCGCCAACTCCTTCGGCACTTATGTGGCTACGGCCCCCGAGACCAGCAACCTAACCAAGGCCCACTATGCTAAAATTTGTGTGGAACTTGACCTCACTGCCGAACCACCCAACTTCATCACTATAGAACTGGGCAGCCGTTCCCACACCCAACAAGTCCTCTATGACAACCACACTATGTTCTGCAATTACTGCCACTTAAGGGGCCACCTCATAAAGTACTGCCATCGCCTCCACCCAGAACTCAAAAAGAAAACTATCCGGAGAGACAAAGAGCCAGCTGAAGGAAGGACACCCACGTCACCAATCCTGCCGTGCCCAAACTCGCACATTCAATTTGAATCCAGCGACGGCAAGACGGACCGAAGCGAGCAGCCTTGTACAACCCTGATCAAAGCTCTTCCCCCTTGCAACACCCGAGATCTTACCCTCTCTAACCCTTTTGATGTCCTAGGGTCGAAAGAAGTGGATCCAAGTGAGTCTAGCATCCCACCGGCCGAACTAGATCTCATCGAGACAGCACACAGCCCCCAAACACGGAGATTGACGAGGAGATCACTGACACCATCTGCGTTGGCCAACAATGCCCCAACTTAGAACCTGTTGAAGAAGCCCTTGCTATCCTTGGGCCGGACCAAGTGCGAAGAGGACTACAGGTTCAAGCCGCGGGTTACCCTCTCCAACAAACTATTCTACTGATCAGGAGCGCCAGTGACTCCCTGGTCATCCCCTTCTAAAGATCCCATCTTGGACTCCGCCCGGGAATTGGTAAGCATTTCCACGGACCTACGAGAGCAACCCTCAAGCGACTCTCCAACCATGTCTATGGTGAAGGCGTCGCTCTCGCGCGGGGACAATGACACCTCGCCACGGGCAGAAGCGTCTACCTCAAGCGGGGACAAGGCCAACAAAGCAACTATCGATCACAAAACCATCCAAACCAGATCCGCCACCAAGCGGAACAAAAAACCTTCCCCTCAACTTTATTAATGACTAACACCCTATCGTGGAACATCCACGGACTGGCAAACAAACCCATATTAAGAAGAATTTTCGGCCTGCAGAAAATCGACAAGATCGACATCCTCATTATTATCGAACCCAAAATCCCTCCTAAAAGATTAAAATCTATCCAGTTACAGCTAGGCCTCCCCACGGCTATAGCGGGCAGAAACGACATTTGGATCCTCGGTACGTCGGATGTCAAAATCAGAGTCATTCAGAACTCCCAGCAGGCCCTCACTTACTGGTAGGAACATCCCAAGCTCCCTGAGCGTACCATTCTTTCTGCGGTTCACGGCAACTGTGATATTGCCGAGCGAAAACATCTCTGGAATGACCTCATAAACATCCACCTCCACCGCATCAACTCCCCCAGGCTGTGCATCGGGGAGTTCAACACGATCACCTGCAGAGAAGAGAAAATCGGAGGGCGACCTCCTTCCATATCGGCCATGTGAGACTTCAACAATTTTATCTTCAATGCTCATCTCACCACCCTTCAGTTCATCGGCAACGCATTCACCTGGTACAACATGCAGGAAGACGAGCGGCGATAATACTCCCGGTTGGACAGAGCCCTCACGAACGATCCCTGGCTCGGTATGGGGATCACCACCACTCTGTCCCATCTCAACTCCACCGTCTTCTGCTGGTTGAAATAAAAAACTATACCAACGCTACCAAAAAGAACTTCTAATTCCTCGATTTCTGGACTGATCATCCCCAATTTTTGGGCATCGTCGCGGACGCTTGGAATCGGGTAGACTCCCCCAACCCCCTATCGCGGGTGAGGTACAGGCTCCGAGCAACAAGGAAAGCCCTATCCAATAGGAGCAAACTCGCCTACGGAGACATCTTCCAATCCGTGCGGGTTGGGGAGGACGACGTCACCCGTGTCGAAACCATTTTCACGTCGGATCCTTCTCCGATGGCCAGGTCAGCCCTGAACCTCACCAAGGCCATGCTCAAATTCAGACTCAAAGTGGAAACCGATTTCTGGAAGCAGAAGGCTAGATTGAAATGGGACAACGAGGGGGATAGAAATTCGAAAATTTTCTATGCCTGCGTCAATGGACGCAGACAGAAGTTAGCCATCCACCGTACGATGGATGACAACGGAAACATCATTACTGACCATAAAAGCATCCAAGCTGCTACGACGGAGTTCTACTCCAAACTATTCTCTAAAGAGACCGTCCATAACGACAGACCCTTCTTAGAATAAATCCCAAGACTCATTAACGACAACGATAACATCCAGCTGGAACATCCACCTACGGTCCAGGAAGTGAAAGACGCAGTGTGGACCTTGAACGAGCATAGTACCCCAGGTCTGAACTGTTTCACTGGAGTCTTCTTTCGCAAATGCTGGGACATCATCAAGCAAGACATCGCCGACGCGGCTATCGCCTTCTTCGAGGGAGCATCATACCCCAAAGCCATATCCAGCGCCAACCTCATCCTCATCCCGAAAATAACCCGGAGTCCTTTCGGGATTACCGCCCCATCAGTCTTTGTACTTTCACCAACAAAATCATATCCAAAATTATCGCTTCCAGGATGGCGGGTATTTAACCTAAGATAATCTCAGAGGAGCAAAGTAGCTTTGTGCAAGGGAGAAACATCCAGGACAATATTATGCTGGCCCAAGAGTTAATCACCTGTATGAAGTTCCCAGCCAGAGGGGGCAACATTACAGTTAAGATAGACATGGAAAAAGCCTACGACAGACTGGATTGGCAATTTATGATCTGTGTATTCAGAGCTTTCGAATTCTCAGAAGTTTGGACTAACACCATGTGGAGATCCATCAGCAACTCGTGGTTCTCCACGGTTATCAACGGCTAGGCCGGTGGATTCTTCAAATCCAGCCGAGGAGTTAGACAGGCCGACCCCCCTTCATCCACCATCTTTATCATTATCGCGGATGCCCTGAGTAGAAACCTTAACAATATGGTCAGTACTCCGAATTTCCAACACTATCACACGTCCAGCGACTGTCCTACCATCACCCACCTGGCCTTCACGGACGATTTACTCATTTTCTCCTCTGGGGACTTCAAAGCGGTGGAGGTAGTTCACAACACTCTGCAGAGGTACTCCAGATGTTCGGGTCAGAAGATCAATCATTCCAAGAGCATTATCTATGCCCACTATAACATCAAAAGAGAGCAAGACACCAATCACACTCATTTAACATCATTCTCAGTCGCCCAACCCCCGTTCAACTACCTCGGCTGTCCCCTGGTGTACGGGAAATCTAATACCCGCATCTTTGAGAACCTGAAAGCTAGAATCAGGAAAAAACTTGAAGGGTGGTATAATGCCACTTTGTCCCCAGGAGGCAAGATGATCCTTATCAATCATGTGCTCACTTCCATCCCCATCCACACTCTGGCTGCGTGCTCCCCGCCCAAGAAGGTTCTTGACTCGATCGAACAGATCTTTTGTAACTTCTTCTGGGGGCATTGTAATGGTCAAGACAAGCACTATTGGGCCAGCTGGGAATCCATGGCTCGACCTACCGAGGTCGGAGGTCTGGGATTTACCAGGCTATCCTACATCGTTAATTCTTTCTCTATGAAATTGTGGTGGAAGCTTCGTACGAGCAAGAACTTATGGACCAGATTTATGAAGGCCAGGTACTTTAAACATATATACCCATCTCTGGCCATATCCAACAGCAGATCCTCGACGACTTGGCATCGCATACTAGTCGGTCGCAACCTCGTCGAGCCTGCAATGAGACTCATATTGGGAGCCGGCGAGTCGAACCCATTCATGGAGTGATGGACAGGGGACATATTAATCCCTACTCTTTTGGAGACCCTAAGAAATAGGAGAATCAGAGACTTGTGGAACTACTCTGCCAACGACTGGAACTGGGACAAATTACGGGATTGGGCTGGTGACGAAGCGGTGGAATCCATCCGCCAGATAGGCATTACCATAGGCAGTAAAGACGATACGCTTGGATGGACGCTCGAAGCTTCTGGGGCTGTCACTACCACATTTCTAGCTTGAGGGTATTTTGGTCATTTTTTAAAATTTTGGAATTATTAGTATTAATTATAATTATTAGAATTTTCAGTGATTTTTAGTATTTTTGATTTGGTGCTATTCTAGACTTTGACTAGTGTTGGCTTAGGAGACTGTCCTAGAAGCTAACCTAGGTCATGGCTACTTGGTTAGAGTGGGTAACCCTAGCTTGGCCTAAGTTAGTGATATTTAACCAATTAGAACTTATTTGGAGAGAATATGAATTGATTAGGCTAGTTAATGGCTTGTGGTTTCACAAGTCATGACTTGTGACTTAAGCCTTAGAGGCCCAAAGCCCAATACCAAGTGAACCCTAGCCCAATCCACCCTTGGCTGGCCATAATAGCCTAGGGATTCCTACCTATTTAATGCCTCCTAGAAATTAGGGCTAGCCTCCTTTAGAAATATTTACAAGTTTGAAAAAGAGGTAAGTCTCCAACTTCAATAATTCATAGAAAATCCTATTTATTTCCTTTTCCATCCAAACCAATTTCAATAGGCTCTAAATTTATTTTACTTGCTGTTGGTATTGAGAAATTTCAGGGGAGAAACAATTTGGGAGAGTTTTGGAAGCTTGAGGATCCACTCATATTGGAGCTTTTTGAGCCTTTGCAAACCCTAGGTAATATTCTTAACTCTTCCATAGAATGCTATTTTTATTTCATATTCAGGAAGCCCTAGGCCTACCCTAACTATAGGTATAGCTAACCCTAGATTTCTGTAGGATTTCGTGTCCTATTTGGACACATATCAGTCCTCTCATCTAGGTGTTTGATGAAATACCCCAAACGGCATTTCGATTGAATTTTTGGAATGTATTTGAATAGGAATTTAGGTTTTAACCTTGCTTAGGGGTTTCTAGTGTTCTGAGCATGTATTGGTGTCGTGTCGCCCCGGACACGGGAACACGCGGGTGCACACGAGCGCGCGCGGGCACTGTAGCTCCCCTGCTGCTCGGGGATTCCTGTGCACAGCACACGACACTTGGACACGGGATTTTTGACACACGTGTTGTATTCGTGACTGACACGAATTTCCCCAAGTGATACGACCTATCATGTCGTGTCGGACACGGTATCTCGCGTGCACTGTGCATGCACTATGCGTACCAGTGCACTATTTTGTGTTCTCTGTTAAATTCAGTTTTAAATGGTTTAGTTTATGGTTTTAATTGATAAATTAGATCCTAATATGTTTAGTAATCTGTGATAATTTAGTTTGCATATTAGATTAGGTTGTCAATGTGAATTTGGTTTCGATTTGGGTTAAATGGCATGTTAACTGATACTGTGTACTGATACTTGGTTTTTTCCATTTATGAACATTTAATTTCCAGTTTTATTGATGTTCTTCACTGTTAAATATTTTCCCACATATTGCTAGCTCATGTTTAGCTTAAATGTTGCATTCGAATTAGACTTTTGGTTTGAGAATGGGAATTAGACATTTGTGTTGGTTTTCGATTGAAATAGATTTGATTTCGTTTCATTGGTGAACTGTTAATCTGAGAAAGGCTTCTTAACTATAACTGAACTGATTTCCTTTTTCCTTAACTATAACTGAACTGATTCTATTTCATTTTACACTGTCAATCCATGTATTTCCCTGAATTCCCTTTTACATTCACTGTTTTTGTACTTCACTGATTCACAAAACACCATGTGATCACTGTTTTCCAATTTACTCAATCCTGAACTGAATTCCCTTCTTCAAATTGAATTTTGAATGAATGTTTTATTCATTGGTTACTGTATATGCATTTCCCTGAACTAAATTCCTATTTCTTGAGATGTATTCAGTTTCCATTATTTCACTGATTTCCATTTGACATATGTTCACTTTCTGCAAAGAGATTGGTTTCCTTCATAATGTAAACTGAGATTGGTTCCTCCTATGAAAACTGAGATTTTGATTCCCTTTCCCTTTTTGAAATAGGTATTGAAATGGTTTCCTAAACTAAGAATTGATCCTCTGAGATCCTGGACTGATTTCCTTTAACTGAGAAATTTGGTTTCCATTTTACTGATTTAATCTTCTTTGCTGAACTGATTTCCTTTTCCTATATAACTGTGAATTGAACTGATAGCTAAACCTGAGATTTATGTTTCCTGTCACTGTATTTTCATTCCTAATTCCTGATGTATTTCAGTCCCTATTTACCTCACCGTTTTCTTAATTTTCCTGCTAACACACACACACACAAGTATCTATTTCATTGCCTAACACTATATAGCCTTCATTGTATTCTTTTTCCTACACTCCCAAATCAGTTCACTGATTTCCTAGTTAACTCATTAGTTTGAACACATGTATCACTCATTGTTTCCTAATTTCTGTCTCACACACAAGTGTCTCACTAACACACATGCCCTCTTGCACACACATGTCTGACACACACACACACATGAGAACAAGTGTATTCTCTACATATGTATATATGCATATATACATGTATATATATATTTGAGATGTATACATATATGTATCCTATATCTATGTGTGCCTACTATTATATATATTAGATATACATGTATGTGTAGTATACATATAGGTAGCCTATATGTTAGGTGTATTCTATATTAGATTGTGTAGTATAGCAATATGGGTATTGTAATTTAGATATGGATATTGTCATGTGTTCATGTAAAATAGGTTATAGGTTGGTTTTAGGCATGATATTGCCTAATAGCCTATAGCCTAGGCTCTTAGCCTATGGGTGTATCTGTGTGTCAGTATAGAGTCTAGTTAGACTTGTGTAGCCTTGTTAGACCTAGAATAGACTAGTTAGACTAGTATAGACTTGGTTGACCTAGTTTGACTTCTAGGGTTGACCAGAGTTGACCAAGAGTTGACTTTGGCCAAGATTGACCTAGATTCATGTAGAATGCATTGTAGTGCATCTTATTACCATTTCGGACTTGTTGTGACTTGTACTGTTCTAAATAGGAGCCAGACACCACTCCTTGGACAGTACTTTCATCTTGGACATTCAAATAGCAGTCGTGTAAATTCTCTGATCTTTTTATACATGTCTGGACTATATTCTTGCTCTAGATTACCTTACTTGATGCTGACACGTATCTTCACGGATTAGTACTATATGGATCCTTTCCTGAGATGTTATCCCTCTACGGGTGCGTTGGGTATTTCATGTTCATGTACTTTATTATGTGCATCAGGTACTCCTTGTACTCGTACTAGTTCATGTATTTACATGTTCTCATGTGCTTTCATGTACTATCATGTGCCTCATGTACTAATCATTACATGAGTTCACGTATCTTTAGCTGTATTCATGTGCCTATAACGTAACTTGAATGGATCCTTGTGTATTGATTGGGGCGGGGTGAGTAGAATTGGTTATGTGATCATTATCCCCAGTAGGTATTCATGTGCTTCTTAGTTGTATTCATGTGCTCCTAAGCCGTTTACATAACCATATTGTACTCTAAATCACTTAGCCACTTACAGTCTTTACTTATTATGTACTTACTTTCAGTTACAAAATATCTCATGTTTTCCTGTACTTCCTTTTCAGCATTTTCTGTATTTTACTCTATTGTATGCTTTATACTCCTAACCTACTATGAACTGTTTTGAGAGATATGTGCTCGTTCCCGTCCTGATTGGACCTGTTGAAAATTTTACAGAGGACGAGGAGAAGACCTGCTTAGATACTTTCTATGGGACAGCCTTAGAGGACACTTGCGATCCGGGCTTCCAGTCGGATCCCTTAGCTGTAGAGACTGTTGCTCCATAGATATTTTTATCTTATTTCATAGTATTGGAGATTGAGTTGTATATTTGGATCTGTATTATTTCTGGATGTTAGTAGAGTTTATCTAGACACTTAGCTTTCTCTTTATTTGTATTTTCTTTGGATTTGGATCTTGCATCTTTATATCATTCTATCTTATCGTATTCTACCTTAAATGTGATTGAGATATATTCTGTTATGTCATCCCCATTCGGGGAGTATAACTGTTATTACCTTAAACTGTTAGATGTTGTGACCTAGGACAACGTTCTACCGCCGATATTATGGTGTCGGCTGGACGTACCCACGTCTCGTGCCCTTACTCTAGGGTGCGGGTCGTGACACGTTTTTAGTGGTGGCCCATGCAGGTCTAGGTTAGAAATGTAGTGGTATTCTAACTAGAATATCGTTGCAGGCTGCAGTAGAAATTAGTATATTTTTTGAAGGAACTCAATCACACTAGGAAAACTCTTAAACAGATTCATTTTATCTAAATTTGCTGTTTATTGTCTTCCCTTGAGTATAAACTATCCTCCTTTGAATTTTTGCTTCATTCTCAGAAATTGCTTCTTATTTTGATCTGTCTTCATGATGGTTATGGAGACGCGATCTCATCGCTCCGGTTCGGAGGATACTATCGAGAGGCTGGCCACCTCTCGTCCTATTCATCAGGACCTCGAGACCGCAGCTCATGTTGTGTCGACTCAGGTTGGCGTTTCTGCTACATTGGAGGTGCACCTCTGTCTGTACAGAGACTTTTTCCCGTCATTCCCATTTCTCTCAGCAGCGGCGGTTCCATCAGCACCAGCAGCAGACACGAGGTGGACAGCAGTGACGAGCTTTCACCATGGCGACCGAGGATGCAGAGGCCATCGGAGAGCTGATAGCAGGTTCGGTTCTTCTTGACTACCTTCCAGCATTTGCACTCTTTGATTTCGGGTCTTTCCACAGCTTTGTGTCAGTATCGTATGCTATTAGACACAGTCTGGTTTTTGAACCATTGCCTAGGACCCGCAAGATCACGACCGGGAGTGGAGTCATCCTCGTGAGTGATGTTTATAGAGGGCGGAGCGTCATATTGGGAGGCCGAGAGTTGGGAGTGAGTTTGCTCGTCATGCCATTAACGAACTACGATATAGTATTAGGTATGGACTGGCTGAGTAGACACCACGCCCGTATTGATTGCCGAGGGGGTAGAGTTTTATTTGGGGTGCCAAGAGAGCCAGAGTTTGAGCGTACACCCGGCGGCAGGCAGAGCAGGACAGTGGCATCTTCTGTGGAGCATCAGTTGAGGAGCAGGTGGCTCCGCATCCCTTGATCGCAGAGTTTATGGACGTATTTCCAGAGGAGTTGCCAGGACTTCCATCGGACAGGGATGTAGAGTTCTTGATAGACTTGGTTCCCGGCGTGGAACCGATTTCTCAGCATGTCTATCGAGTGAACAACAGTGGATTGGTGGAGCTGAAGAAGCAGGTGGATGAGCTGTAGGACAAGGGCTTCATCCGATCGAGTTCTTCACCTTGGGGTGCACCGGTACTTTTCGTACCCAAGAAGGATGGGTCGGTACGGATGTGTATCGACTACAGGGTACTCAACAACCTGACGATTAAGAACAGATACCCACTGCCGCGGATCGATGATCTTTTTGATCAGTTGAGCGGATCTCGGGGGTTCTCCAAGATTAATTTTAGGTCAGGTTATCACCAGGTGAAGGTGAAGAGGGAGGATATTCCCAAGACCGCTTTCAGGATACGGTACGGACAGTTTAAGTTTTTGGTTATGCCGTTTGGGCTGACCAATGCACCAGCAGTGTTTATGAACTTAATGAACAAGGTGTTCCACCAGTACTTGGACAAGTTCGTGGTGGTATTCGTTGATGATATCCTGGTGTATTCGAAGACAGAGGAGGTACACGAGGAGCATTTGAGAGTGGTTCTGGAGACACTCAGGAGGGTGAGATTGTATGGCAAGCTCTCGAAGTACGAGTTCTTTCTAGACAGAATAGACTTCTTGGGTCATGTGGTGACTGGAGATGGTATCTCAGTAGACCCGAAGAAGATCACATCTGTTGAGGCTTGGGCAGCGCTGACTTCAGTGGCAGAGATCAGGAGTTTCCTAGGGCTGGCAGGATATTATAGGAGATTTGTACAGGATTTCTCCCGGGTTGCAGAGCCATTGACTCGGTTGACCCGGAAGGATACTGAGTTTGTTTGGTCAGAGGAGTGTCAGACAGCTTTTGATGAGTTGAAGAAGCGGCTTACGACAGCTCCGATTCTGACATTGCCTTCAGGATCGGGTGGATTCACTATTTATAGTGATGCTTCAGGGAAGGGGCTGGGTTGTGTCTTGCAGCAGCATAGGAAGGTGATTGCTTATGCTTCCACGTAATTACGTCCCCATGAGAAGAACTACCCTACCCATGACCTGGAGCTGGCAGCGATGATTTTTGCTCTGAAGTTGTGGAAGCACTATCTGTATGGCGAGAGGGTGGAGATTTTCACAGATCACACGAGCTTGAAGTACGTGTTTACACAGAAAGAGCTCAACATGAGGCAGCACAGATGGCTAGAGTTGATGTAGGACTTTGATATCTCACTTCAGTATCACCCGGAGAAGGCTAACGTGGTTGCCGATGCCTTGAGTAGGTATCCGACAACCATGTGTTTGACTATGGATCGGCACTTGCTTACAGACTTGGAGAGCCTTGGGATTGAGGTGATTGTGCCCGGTGTGCAGATGCAGTTATGGGGCCTTCAGATACAGTCGTACTTGATGGAGAGGATCAAGGCGACGCAGTTCGAGGATGTGGCTCTACGGTGTATCCGAAAGCAGGTTCGTACAGGGTTGGTGGATGGCGAGTTTTTACTTGCAGAGGATGGTGCCTTGAGGCACGGTTCCAGGTTATGTGTGCCTAGCGGAGAGCTCAGGGAGCAGATCATGCAGGAGGCTCACAGATCGTAATACTCTATACATCCTGGTGCCAACAAGATGTACATGGATCTGCAAGAGCATGTCTGTTGGTACGGGATGAAACGGAAGGTAGATCGCTTCGTAGCTAGATGCTTGGTCTGTCAGCAGGTCAAGGCAGAGAGGCAGAGGCCCGGAGGATTATTGCAGCCGTTGCCCATTCCAGAGTGGAAGTAGGAACATATCATCCTAGATTTCGTATCTGGGTTGCCGCGTACACCAGGAGGAAAAGACGCGATTTGGGTCATCGTTGACAGGTTGACCAAATCGGTCCACTTCTTGCCATTCAAGGTGGGTACGTCTACAGAGAGGCTTGCAGAGTTGTACATGCAGCAGATAGTCAGGATTTACGGAGTTCCCGTCAGCATTATCTCAGATCGGGATAGTCGCTTACTTCTCATTTCTGGAGGAGTCTGCAGACTAGTTTGGGCCCTCAGCTCAAGTTTAGTACTGCATATCACCCCCAGACGGACGGACAGTCAGAGAGGACTATTCAGACACTTGAGGACATGCTATGGACGTGCGTCCTGGATTTTGGAGGTTCCTAGGAGGATCATCTATATTTGGTAGAGTTTGCTTACAACAACAGTTATCAGGCCAGCATTAAGATGTCACCTTTTGAGGCTCTGTACGGGCGTAGGTGTCGTACACCCTTATCTTGGGATGAAGTTGGAGAGCGAGCTTTACTGGGACCAGAGATGGTTGTTGACGCAGCCGAGAAGGTGAAGCTTATCAAGGACAGACTTCGTGTGGCACAGGATAGACATCGGCACTGGGCCGATAGCCATCGGAGGCCGTTGGAGTTTGAGGGGAAAATTTAGAGATATAATTATAAGTAGGTTGTATTTTTGTTTTGTTTGATTGATCGTGTTTGATTTTTAGTAACTTGAGACCTTGCTTGTGATTAGGTTGGAGACATGGTTTTTCTGCGGATATCTCTGACTCGTGGTACGATACGTTTTTGTGGAGGTGGGAAGCTTAGCCCGCGCTTCATCGGCCCTTTCGTTATCAGCGGGAGAGTCGGTGACGTGGCATACAGGCTAGACTTGCCACCTGCACTAGTGGGTGTTCACAACGTATTCTACGTATCACAGTTGAGACGGTACGTGGCTGACCCTAGCCATGTACTCGATCATTCGGAGATTGAGGTTGGACCTACTCTCAGTTATCCAGAGCAGCCAGTGGAGATTCTGGATCGCCAGGAGAAGGTTATGAGGAACCAGGTGATACCCTTGTTACGCATAGCATGGAGGCATCATTCTCCAGGAGAGTCTACCTGGGAGCGGGAGGATGAGATGCGCGAGCGGTACCCCTATCTTTTTGGACCTTGTGGTATACATTTCTATCCTTCTCAGCAGTTTAGTTTCGTCTTTAATTTCGAGGACGAAATTATTTTAAGGAGGGTGGATTTGTCACTACCACATTTCTAGCTTGAAGGTATTTTGGTCATTTTTTAAAATTTGGAATTATTAGTATTAATTATAATTATTAGAATTTTCATTTATTTTTAGTATTTTTGATTTGGTGCTATTCTAGACTTTGACTAGTGTTGGCTTAGGAGACTGTCCTAGAAGCTAACCTAGGTCATGACTACTTGGTTAGAGTGGGTAACCCTAGCTTGGCCTATGTTAGTGATATTTAATCAATTAGAACTTATTTGGAGAGAATAGGAATTGATTATGCTAGTTAATGGCTTGTGGTTTCACAAGTCATGACTTGTGACTTAAGCCTTAGAGGCCCAAAGCCCAACACCAAGTGAACCCTAGCCCAATCCACCCTTGGCCGGCCACACTAGCCTAGGGATTCCTACCTATTTAATGCCTCCTAGAAATTAGGGCTAGCCTCCTTTAGAAATATTTGCAAGTTTGAGAAAGAGGTAAGTCCCCAACTTCAATAATTCATAGAAAATCCTATTTATTTCCTTTTCCATCCAAACCAATTGCAATAGGCTCTAAATTTATTTTACTTGCTGTTGGTATTGAGAAATGTTAGAGAAAAAACAATTTGGGAGAGTTTTGGAAGCTTGAGGATCCACTCATATTGGGGCTTTTTGAGCCTTTACAAACCCTAGGTAATATTCAAATCCATTCCATAGAATGCTGTTTTTATTTCATATTCAGGAAGCCATAGGCCTACCCTAACTATAGATATAGCTAACCCTAGATTTCTGTAGGATTTCGTGTCCCATTTGGACACGTATCAGTCCTCTCATATAGGTTTTTGATGAAATGCCCCAAACGACATTTCGATTGAATTTCTGGAATATATTTGAATAGGAATTTAGGTTTTAACCTTGCTTAGGGGTTTCTAGTATTCTGAGCACGTATTGGTGTCGTGTCATGTCGCCACGGATACGGGAATACGCGGGTGCAGACGAGCGCGCGTGGGCACTGTAGCTCCCCTGCTGCTCGGGGCATCCTGTGCACAGCACACGACACTTGGACATGAAATTTTTGACACACGTATTGTATTCATGACTGACATAAAGTTCCCCAAGTGACACGACCTATCGTGTCGTGTCGGACAAGATATCACGCGTGCACTGTGCATGCACTGTGCGTACCAGTGTACTGTTTTGTGTTCTCTGTTAAATTCAGTTTTAAATGGTTTAATTTGTGGTTTTAATTGATAAATTAGATCCTAATATGTTTAGTAATCTGTGATAATTTAGTTCGTATATTAGAATAGGTTGTCAATGTGAATTTGGTTTCGATTTGGGTTAAATGGCATGTTAACTGATACTGTGTACTGATACTTGGTTTTTCCCATTTTTGAACATTTAATTTCCAGTTTTATTGATGTTCTTCACTGTTAAATATTTTCCCACATATTGCTAGCTCATGTTTAGCTTAAATGTTGCATTCAAATTAGACTTTTGGTTTGAGAATGGGAATTAGACATTTGTGTTGGTTTTCGAATGAAATAGATTTGATTTCATTTCATTGGTGAACTGTTAATCTTAGAATGGCTTCTTAACTATAACTGAACTGATTCCATTTCATTTTACACTGTCAATCCATGTATTTCCCTGAATTCCCTTTTGTATTCACTATTTTTGTACTTTACTGATTCACATAAACACCATGTGATCACTGTTTTCCAGTTTAATCAATCCTGAACTGAATTCCCTTCTTTAAACTGAATTTTGAATGAATGTTTTATTCATTGGTTACTGTATATGCATTTTCCTGAACTAAATTCCTATTTCTTGAGATGTATTCAGTTTCCATTATTTTACTGATTTTTATTTGACATTTGTTCACTGTCTGTAAAGAGATTGGTTTCCTTCATAATATAAACTGAGATTGGTTCCTCATATGAAAATTGAGATTTTGATTCCCTTTCCCTTTTCGAAATAGGTATTGAAATGGTTTCCTAAACTGAGAATTGATCCTCTGAGATCCTGGACTGATTTCCTTTAACTGAGAAATTTGGTTTCTATTTCACTGATTTAATCTTCTTTGCTGAACTGATTTCCTTTTCCTATATAACTGTGAATTGAACTGATAGCTAAACCTGAGATTTATGTTTCCTGTCACTGTATTTTCATTCCTAATTCCTGATGTATTTCAGTCCCTATTTACCTCACCGTTTTCTTAATTTTCCTGCTAACACACACACACAAGTATCTATTTCATTGCCTAACACTACATAGCCTTCATTGTATTCTTTTTTCCACACTCCCAAATCAGTTCACTGATTTCCTAGTTAACTCATTAGTTTGAACACATGTATCACTCATTGTTTCCTAATTTCTGTCTCACACACAAGTGTCTCACTAACACACATGCCCTCTTGCACACACATGTCTGACACACACACACACATGAGCACAAGTGTATTCTCTACATATGTATATATGCATATATACATGTATATATATATATTTGAGATGTATACATATATGTATCCTATATCTATGTGTGCCTACTATTATATATATTAGATATAAATGTATGTGTAGTATACATATATGTAGCCTATATGTTAGGTGTATTCTATATTAGATTGTGTAGTATAGCAATATGGGTATTGTAATTTAGATATGGATATCGTCATGTGTTCATGTAATATCGGTTATAGGTTGGTTTTAGGCATGATATTGCCTAATAGCCTATAGCCTAGGCTCTTAGCCTATGGGTGTATCTGTGTGTCAGTATAGAGTCTAGTTAGACTTGTGTAGCCTTGTTAGACCTAGAATAGACTAGTTAGACTAGTATAGACTTGGTTGACCTAGTTTGACTTCTAGGGTTGTCCAGAGTTGACCAAGAGTTGACTTTGGCCTAGATTGACCTAGATTCATGTAGAATGATTATAGTGCATCTTATTACCATTTTGGACTTGTTGTGACTTGTACTATTCTAAATATGAGCCAGACACCACTCCTCGAACAGTACTTTCATCTGCGAGTACATTCTCTGATCTTCTCATACCTGTCTGGACTATATTCTTGCTCTAGATTACTTTACTTGATGCTGACACGTATCTTCACGGATTAGTATTATATGGATCCTTTCCTGAGATGTTATCCCTCTACGGGTGCATCGGGTATTTCATGTTCATGTACTTTATCATGTGCATCAGGTACTCCTTGTACTCGTACTAGTTCATGTATTTACATGTTCTCATGTGCTTTCATGTACTATCATGTGCCTCATGTAC
>JANAVB010011946.1:0-48578 GCA_029216955.1 Iris pallida | reverse complement strand
TGCCAGAATTGAAACCACTGATGGTGGTGCTTGTTGGCGTCAGGCGATACATAGGGATACGGAGATAATGTAACAGACCCTTCGGGATGATGCTTATGGAAGAACCATGATCAATGTGCATCCGATCCACCTTTACGTCACCGATGTATCCAGTGTAGTATAACGGACGATCGTACAGGTTGTCTTTTGATGAGCATATCCTGTGGAGTAAAGACAATGTTGGGTATCGCTCCTGCGCAAGCGCTATCTTGGAGATTTGCAGGCGGGCTCTCTTCCGTGAGGTTGACCTGAGCTAGATATGCGTCGGAATTCTGGAGTGCATCACTCAAAGCCACTCGAACATCTTTGGAAAGTCTCAGGAGCTCATATAATGACAATTTGGCCGGTGTGTTGGCCAATTGTGCCAGAATGTCAAAGTTGCAGGGCCTTTCCAGCCCTTGAGGTACCTCTTTTCGGAGGGATTTGTCAAAGCGAGTCTCCTTCGGCCTAGGCTTGTCGGTCGTCGGAGCTTAGAAAGGTCCTGGAGCATCAGCAGTGGTTGGCTGATGTTCTTCAGTCGAGTTATCTGGCATAGATTAGGCACCAGACCGAGTGACGACAGCTGTGGCTTCTTCGACATCTGCTAAAATTGTGCGACAGGATCTAACCTTTCTAATCTTCTTGCCAATAGAGAGTAGTGCAGACTGAGTCATTTCAGGTACCAAGTCTGGATGGACCTACGTGATCTTCCTCCGTGACGTGGTGAGGGGTACCAGACCAGTAGCCTGATCTCGAGGAGGTAGAAGATTAGCAATCTCTATTGTCGCCTGCGGGATGGGTACCACGCTGTCTTGAGTCTCTGTCGGAGGGAAGTTACCAAACTGTACGGATACCATGTTGGCTGCCACGGTTACCTCTTCGAAATCAATGGCCAGAGCCTTCGAATCGATGAGATGTTAGATGTATCGCTTTAGTTGGTAGCATTCGTGTGTAGCATGGTAGATGTAGCGATGGTAGTGACAGTAGTTTGGGCTCTCCATTTCTGCCGGCCGAGGTTTCCGTCTTGGTGGAGGGAGCTGAATTCTATTTCCTTGTATGAGCTCCATGATGGGCTTGACATGGTCGTCTTCGAAAGAGTAGGTCATTTACGGCCATTGCTTGTCTGCCGATTTTGACTCAGGTTTCTGGGCTGTGTCGGCCACCATAGCCTGCTTGCCCTTGTTGTCCCGATTGTTAGAGGAGTTACCACTATTGTTTTTGTTGGTATTGGGGCGCTTGCCCTTGTCCTCTTCCTCCGAGATATACAATCCCAGTTGGCGAGCCTTCTTCAACCTGTCTTCGGTGCTAGTGGCACGGATGATAAACGTTTTCCAGTCCTTAAATTGACTTTCGCCCATCCAGAGGCTGATTTTTGGGAGCAGTCTCTTTTGGAAAATTTTAATTAAGAAGGAATCCGGACTACAGACGGCAACTTCATTACGGTTTGGCGAAACCGTTCAATGTAGTTCCTTGTCAGCTCCTTCTCCCCTTGAACGATGTCCATGAGGGTGGACATTGTGACGTCCTGTCCTACTCCGTAGACTCTCTCCAAGAACATGTGCGCTGGTGAAGGAGTGGATGCAGTTGTCTAGCAGGTTACGGTACCAGTCGAAGGCCACCCCTTCCAAGGCCCCGATGCATAATCGTGTAAGTATGGCATCGTCATGGGGCAGATGGTCGGTGGTGACCTCGAAGTAAGTGATGTACCGACTTGCAGAGGTCTTCCCATCGTATGGATTGATATGGAATGGTTTATACTTTGGTGGGAAGGGAATACCTCTCCACGCAGCGGGATACGGTTGTCATATCCTGAGGTCTTGGCAGTTTTTCGGGCGTAGAACATGGCTCGGAGCTCCTGGACCTCTCTTCTTGCCCCCTGGCCTCGTCTGCAGCGGTAGGAGCCGACATTTCAGGAGGATTATTGCCCGGGTTCGGTGTCGCTGAGTTCGAGTCTGCATTGACCGCAGGACCCAAGTTTATTTGGCCAGCCGTCCCTCCTTGCAGAGTAGGGAGGGCTACTTTTATCTCGTCCACCGATTTGACCAAAGTGCGCAGTATGGCCCCAGAGTTTTGATGCGTTAACGATCACTGGGACCATCTTGTTTGTCGTTTGTCATGAATGTCGTCCTCACATGACTAGAAATGGAAGGGACGGTGGACGACGTGCCCTCCGAATCGTACTCCTGTACCGAGAAGTCATCGGGGTATATGGAAATGTTCTCCTCTGGTTCGGACTCAGAAAGAATAGTACCTTCAGCTTCAGAGCTTGCTTCATTTTGAGTGTCGTGGACCTCCTCGGGGACGTCGGCACCTGCTGTATCTGATGGGAGAGTTGTTTTCCCGGGCTCGTCTCCTTGGAACATCAGATTGTCGTGGATGTTCGGAGGAGTGCTACCCCCAGTTCCAGCGACCCCTAGTGATGTGGATGATGAATCTTCCACTGTAGCAGATTTCGTCTTTGAACGGGTACTTTGGAAAACTCCGGTGGTGGACAACCGTTTAGACGATAGTTTTTTAGTCACAGTGGTTGAAATCTTCGGGCTGGAAACGTTTATCTTATTTCCATCGACGGGGCTTTTCTGAGTAGAGTTGCAAGAGCGACGGGAGGCGCCTCATCCCCTGAGCTCGGCTGTTGTAATCTTTGGAAGGCGGACTGTCGATTTTCTCGTACCGTCGCGCTGTTGCAACAGCAGTGGACGATGACCTGGGTGCGGTGACATTCGTGGGAGGACTCTTTGTACACCGAAGCCTCTTTATTTTTCTTGCGTTTGTGGAGGCTAACCTCACGCAAGTCAGATGGGTCTTGAACGACCATGTTTGCTTCCTGGGTTTTGGAAGACTTTTTGGAACCTCTCTGTCTGTATGCCGCCGGGGACTGGACTTGAGTGGTTCTGTACAACTTCCCATCAGAGGCCCGTATAACGGTATGTGGAACACTCGGATGGTCAGAGGTCGGGATAGCAGACTGAGCTTGCCAAGCTCGCGCTGCCCTAGACTTCTTCATTCTAGTACGTGAGGGCACATAGTAGGAAGAGTCTAAGTGGTGCTGCAGAGACTCAGACTTCTCGGGAGCATGAGAGATCAGAACCATAGGAGAGGCGATCGAAGACTGAGCCTGAGCCGCGTGGAGCGGGCAGCATGCGACTTGAATCAACATTCTTCATGCGGCTGGCAATCGTAGCCGCATGGGCTTTCTTCATGCAGCTGGAAGTCTCGGCCGCATAAGTATTCTTCATGCGGCTGGCAGTTTCGGCCGCATGAACATCATGTATGCGGCTGGCAATCTTGGCCGCATGAGTGTTCAGCCTGCGGCTAGTACCTTTGTTCGTCTTCTTCCTGGAGTACATAGAATCACTCTTTGTCCCTGCAAGTCCAGCATCGTAGTGCTTTCCTCTGTCGGATTTGGGGACAGCATAGTCTTCTATGGCTTGAAGTGGGGCTGCATGAGAGTTGCCTTCGACGTCTTGGGCAGCAGAGAGTACTTCGTCCAGAGCTTGGAGAGGAGCAAATGATTTTGGCCTTCACTTTCTGCGAACTTTCTTTGTGCGGGTTCGCTTCTGGAGCCAGCGCTCCTGTCGAAGAACATTTCTTCAAATGCCTGTTGGTCGAAGCGGACGACCATCTTCTGTTGTGTGGAGCCAAGTTTGGCTGCATCCGATTGTGTCACCAAGTTCTCAGCCGTGGAGAAGTTTATCCCCAGCAGAGTCGCCATCGTGTTTGCCATGAATTATAAAAAGAACAAAACAATTATATCGGAGGATTGGACTTTTACTTCACAATAAAAACTTCGCTCATACAAAGAAAGCCTAGGGACGAAAACCTAGGTACAACAATCTAAGTACAATTGTTTAGTTTTTCTGGGAGGTGACGGTAGAGGCTCGGGAAAGCGACGGCAGCTCTGCCTTACTCCTTGGACGATCGGATGCAGCCTTGGCTATGGTGAAGAAATTCTCTTGGACGTGCGGGGAGACTCCCTTGCACCTTTGGTTGCTAGATCTCTGCATGTCTCTGTAGTTCTCTCTCTCTCTCTCTCTCTCTCTTCTCTGCTCTCCTCTCCTGAATTTGTAAGGGAATGGCACCTTACTATTTATAGAAGTGGGGTGTGATCCTTAGGGTTTACAAATGATTGCCTCCTTGATAAGTCGGCGGTTAAGGATCAATGAATCTGGGCCACTCATCTTGAATATAATAATTTTGAGCAATTAATGTGATTGTATCAAATCTCTGTGGGCAATAAATGTTGATTGCCATGAATATTCGTGATTTGTGATAGCCTGCCACGTGTCCAATTTGCTTGATTTGATTTGATCTGGGCAATTATGACGATCGCAACAAATCTGATTTCGTTAGGATTTGTTAGCACCTATAATTCTAGGGAAGATAAGACTGCCACGTGTCTTAATTGTAACGAAGAGCGCCACGTGTCTCAACTGGACCGTCCTGGTCGAACCGTATATGGGAGGGTCCTCTCAGCCACATAAAACATGCAGCCATATGAGGATTGGCAGCCGCATGAGGATGGACAGCCGCACGTGGATGGGCAGCCGCATGGGGATAGGCAACGCATGCAGAGGGGCAGCCGCATGGGGATAGGCTGCCGCATACAGATGGGAAGCCGCATGGAGATAGTCAGCCGCATGCAGATGGGCAGCCGCATGGAGTGGCCTCGGGACTTGGTGGATTTTGCCAGCTGTAAGGAGATTTTCTCCTCTTTTCTAGGATCACGCCATCATGTCAGTCATTATTGCGTCCTTATGTCAAAGCTGTCATAGCTGTTACTTGTCAGAGCAGCTGTCAGGGCATTAAATGCAGCCAAATGTAGGAAAGAACTGTTGAAGGCCACGTGACTTCTTTCTGAGCTGCATGGATCTATCCGAGCCGCATGGACCTCTGAGCCGCATGGACTTCTGAGCCGTATGGGGATCCTGAGCCGCATGGGGATCTTTTTGTCGCAGCCGCATAGGTCTTTCTTCATTCTTTTTCATGCTTCTACAATCCAGGGAGCCCGTTCGAGCCACAAAAGTTGCAGTAGTTCTTCTCTTCTTTTGGGCTGCCTGCAAGTACTCGCTGTCAAGGTAAAAAAAAGTTGGATTCTGAGTACTATCCACCTTCGCGGGCTAGTACGAAGAACTCCAAGGCGGCACAAGCTATGCTCCATCAACGTGCTATGCTAGCAACGAAACTAGAAATGTGCATTGAAAGTCATACGCACAGTTGATGGTAAGCTGTACAAGGTTGACTCAGGTGCTTTGGCACCCGAAATGGGTCAACTCTCAAAGTCCCCCTTCCACTTGGGTGCATTTCATGCGCTGGAACCAAGTCAGGGGGCAAATCTTACAGTGTCAAACCCATGCGCCTACCTGGGCTGTACGCATAAAGTGGGTTCCACTCGTAATACGTGTTGCTCTCCTACTTATGATCTGGGTGCATTTCATGCGCTGGAACTAGATCATGGGACGCATCACTCAAACACTCACCCTGACGCTTTGCTTTGCCATGCACCTGAAGAGGGTACGAGTGTCGCTCAAACAGTCACCCTGACGCTTGGCTTTGCCATGCGCCTAGGGTACGAGTGTCACTCATACACTCACCCTGACGATTGGCTTTGCCATACGCCTGATTAGGGTACGAGTGTCACTTATACACTCACCCTGACGCTTGGCTTTGCCATACGCCTGAAGAGGGTACGAGTGTCAACATCATGCACAACTCGCCCCTCGTAGGACATACTTGTGCTACGGCCACCATCAACTGCTGCTGCCGGAAGATAGTGGCTCCACCACTAAGGCAGTCTGTGTTCCAGCAGTTGCAACATGTTGTGCATGTCCGACATCGTCTCAGAAATATGATGCCAATTGAAGACTTTGTAACAGCCTACTCTCAACTAGGTACATCACTCAGATGTCTCAGCTAGCCGTGTCGCCTCAGCAAGCCGCATCGTTTTAGCCCGGCATATTACTCTTCCAGCACATCACTCTGACCCGTTAGAGTGAATCACTTACTTGTCAACGCACAGGCGTATCTACCAGCATGGGTCTCTTCCATCATAATAAGGCTTAGGCCATCAAACCCAAACCATGCAATCAGCGTGGCACTCGATGTCGTCTCGTAAAAGAATACTACCAGCAAGCGGCTCGAACATAAACCGCTATATCCATTCCAACTCGGCGAATCTCAGTCTTCTGAAGGAGTTCACCATCAAAGCTTCTTCGAACAAGGAGAACCATCATCCACAGTGCAATGTCTTGCTAAGGAGGAGGATCAGTCGAATCCATCCTCGTCAAGAAGTCAAGGGAGAGACAACAAAACTTTCTCAAACTGTTGCTATCTATAGGCCAGGGTAAATCAAACCCATACGCCAAGTGGCAACCTTTCCGAAGTTAGTGCAATGAACTTGCATTTATGATGATGAATTTCTTCTTTCGAATTTAGATAAGTCAGAGAGGCATCAATGCCCCGAAGAACTAAACAATCGGACCAATAAAGATGCGCCATGCAACAGATGCGCCGGTCAGACCGCGCATCTTATAGACACGCCCATCAGCAGCAAGCGCCTCATAAGGCGTCCCCATGCACCTAGTGGAACGCAGATCAATGCACCCACTCATAAGCCTATCACCCGTCAAAGAACATTAAATGCTGAAGTCTGACAAGATTGCAGCCATGCCTCGATGACAAAGCAGCAATAGCTTTTATAAAAAATAAAGTGCCGCTGACATCAGCGTCATCATTAATCTCTTTCGGCGGTTACAAGCCATGTGACCGCCCAGCCATTCGTATGCGCCTCCGCAACCATGCGCCCAAACCTCCGTATGCGCTTCAAGAGGCATGCACCCCAGACCTTCCTCTGATCCCTAAAGACAGAGATCAAGTCACTACTGAAGCCTCGCATGCGCCTCAAAAGCCATGCGCCCAGACTGGTCCGTAACTCCTGAAAGTTGTGAGCCAAAGTTTTCTCATGCGCCCAATTCCAGGCGCATCCTATCAGATTACTCCCCACCAAATTCGAGATCTTTGAGCTACGGACATGCGCCACGTGTCCTTTGACTCAATTCAGCCTATGGTACTAATAACCCAAGATCTCGGCAACTGAAAGATCCTCTACCCTGCTACATGCCAGCCAACAAATGCAGCATGAAGGATTCAACCCACAAACGATGGTGCTTCATCCATGCGCCTCCCGCAGCTCCAACCACGTGGCGTCCCCACGTACAGGCACATCCTACATATTTGCGCATGAGTATCCCAACCTGCTGCTTATAAATAGAGGGATCATTCCTTCTAACACACACACAGAGACATATATAAGGACGTACAGTCAAAGACAGCCGTTGTAGAAGCATGGAATTTCACAACCAGAAAGCCCATGCGCCAGGCATTATATGTGCCAGAACTCAGACAGCTAATCAAATAAGCCATAGACATTCGAAGAAGGACTTTTTATTTATATATATAAAAGTCTATTATATGTCTAGAAAAAGGTTGTACAAAAGAGAATTTCTACAAAGGAAGGATCCTAGATCTACAGCCAACAGCCACCATGCGCCTCCCAGATAGGCGCAATGCGCCTTCCGATACGCACAGCAGCCATGCACTGTCAGCCTGGCGCAGCAGATGTCATGCGCCTCCAGCCAGACGCATCCTAGAATCTCTTCAGCAGCTCAGTTATGTGCATCCAGCTCAGTTATGTGCAACCCTTCAACAGCTCAGTTATGTGTAACTCTTCCAACCAGGCTCACCTAGCCGAGCAGAGCCCAGTTATGTGCCGCTCTTCCAGCCAGGCTCGCCTGATAAGTGCTTCGCCAAGCAAAGCATTTAACCCTCTGGCTGAAACCAAGGAAGAGAAGAGCACCGCAAATGCTGTGGCCAGGGGAGGCTTCGAAAGAGCCTCCAAAGACCAAGGAAGACCGTGATCGAAATCATGGCACAAGGAGCTTTCAACACAATCAAAGTGGGTGGCACCCACTTTGAAGGAAGAGAGAGCCTAGCACCACCATTCCGATCTACGGCTCTTCCGGAACAACGGAGACGAGGCCCGAACATCCTTATCTTTGGATGCAACCCTTCCGCCTGCCTCAGAAGCCCTCGACTCCGTCTTTTGGATGTAACAGTCACCTTCAAGTGCATCGAAGACAACACGACGTCTCATCTTTACCCTCGGGAGCACTTCGTCAACAGAATGCACCCACATATCCAAGTTCATGTTGGAAGTACGTGAGGGAATGAGGAGCAAACCTTCTCTCCATGCCACTATTTATAGGCCGGGCAAATCAAACCCACGCGCCAAGTGGATGACTCTCCGAATTTTGTGCAATGAATTTGCATTAAATGGATGAACCGGATGCCTCGAATTCAGCCAAACGGCTATTTATAGCACTCGAGGAGCGAGATAGCCGCGTCATTAAAGGACATGTCGGATGCGCCAGCCAAACAGCGCATCACACGGATGCACCCTCCAGCATCAGGCGCATCACACAGACGCGCCCTACAGTACCCGGCGTATCACAGAGGATGCGCCCTCCCTCACATCTCTATACCGAGTGGAACACCAACCAATGTGCCTCAGCTGTCCATCGAACATCACAAACATTAAATGCTGAACTAACACCAGAGTTGGCAGCACGCTTCCCAAAGTCTGAACAGTTGATAGCTTTTTCAGAGAATGAAGCGTCGGCAATGTCAGCATCATCATGACTCTATTCCGACGGCAACTGCCACGTGGCCATCCGCATGCGCCTCTACGGCCATGCGTCCAAACCAGCATGCGCCTCAAAAGCCATGTGCCTCAGACCCTTCACTGATCCCTAAAGATAGAAGAAGAGTCTCCAGTTGAAGCTTTGCATGCGCCTCAAAAGCCATGCGCCCCAGACTGATCTCTGATCCCGAAAGACAGAAGGAAGGTCACCTGCATGCGCCTCAAAAGCCATGCGCCCTAAATGGTTTGTAACTCCTAAAGGTTATGAGCCGCAGCCTCCTCCTGCGCCCAGATCCAAGGCGCAGCTCACCAGATCACTGCCCCACCCAAATCCAAGATCTTCGAGCCATGGGTCGATGACACGTGTTTTGACTCAACTCGTCCAAGATTTCAGCAACAGAAAGATCTTCTCCTCTGCTACGTGCCGGCTCACAACAGCTGTATGAAGAGTTCTTCCCCTCAATCAGGGCGCATCATCTACGCGCCCCCATCAGCAACTTCCACGTGGCGTCCCCACACACCGGCGCATCCTACATGCGCGCATGAGCAGCCAGCCTGCAAAACTATAAATAGAGGGATCTTCTCCTTCACACACACACAGAATCCACAACGAACATACAAGGAATCACCAGAGAGGCAGATACAGATACTCAACGTCTTCCTCCTCTCAGCAAGCTCCAGCACCCAGAGCAATCCACATCTTCAGAGAACCGATAACCGTCGTCAGCCCGTCAACGGAGTCAACGCATTACCACTCGCTCCATTGGCACTAAGGACCCAGCTTAAACAAAAGTGTACTCCTAGGACTACATCTAAGTCCTACATTGTAACAATGTTCTGTTTGTATTAAAGTTTTCAATCAAACAAGCAAACAAGCTGGCGACTCTGCTGGGGACTTCTTTCTCCTCTTCCGAAAAAGTCGTGTCACAGGCCGACGATGTGAAGGTGGGCTCCTCCCACAAGACGCTGGTCGTGCGCCTCAATCAACAGGCGTACGAGGAGTTCATTTCTGAAGGAAGTGCGAGTCCTTCGAAGCGGCTAGCAAAGCCGAAGAAGATCCGCACGGCCTGGGTGCGCAAGGTCGACGCCTCGGGCACCACCGCTGAAGGGGATGCAGCAATCCTGCCTTCCCTTCCTACTGACGTTCTCAGCAACCAAGGTGCGCCCGCCGATGCAGCGCATCTCTTGGGGAAGCGTGCGGCCGACCACGTTCCCCAGCTATCTCCCTCTCAGGCGAGGAAGATACGTCGACGAAGCAGGGGCGCAGCCAATGCCCCGCGCATCACCTCTGATGCGCCACAAAAAGCCTCTGTCTTTGACAGACTCACTCACTGTAATGGCTAGGAGAATTTGGATGCTGAGTACTACGGGCTGGTACGAAGAAATCTAAGGCGGCACGGGCCATACGCCACAAACGTGCTATGCCAGCAGCCGGCCAGAGGCACGCGCTCGTCATCACGCGCGCTGCCGATGGCAAGCTGTACAAGGTTGACTCAAGTGCTTCTGCACCAGCAACGAGTCGATCTTCAAAGTCCTCATCCCGCTTGGGCGCATCTACTGCGTGCACAACCAAGTCGAGAGAGGCAAACTCAGTGTCTTGAACTCCCGCGCCTCCTCTGGTTGTGCGTTTGAGGTCCGTTCAAGTCACTTCAAATGTTGTGGTTCCCCCACTACTGATCGTGATGCCTGCTTGGTATTAGATCAGGGGGTGCAGCACTCACCCGACCACCTCAGCGTTTGGCCTTTCCATACGTCTGAAGGGGGTGTGAAGGCACCACTCTCCTCCGATGACCTGCGCAACGTGATCACTCACAAGCGCCGGTCAGGAGAGTCGGCCAACAAGCACGATGTGCCTCTCACGGGGCATGTGCGGTGGTCACCATCAACTGCTGTTGCAAGACGGCAGCTCCACCAAGACAGTCGGTCTTCCAACGACTGCAATCATCAACACCTCTCCGACGTCGCCTTGGGATAAAGGTGTCAGCTGAAGAGGAGCCAAAGGTTGCTTCATGCAACGTGGTCTCCAACTCCTCATCAATCCGGAAGACGACTGCCAATTCCTCGTCTTCATCCAAAAGCCAGCCGAGGAAAACCAAGGCAGCTGTCTCGACCTCTGGAGTGTTTGAAGGCACTCGGTCGAGGAAGAAGTCCTCGGAGGAAGCTGGGGGTAGCCAGACCCTTGTTGAGCCTCCTTCCGAAGACGAAGATGTCCAAAGCACAGCTGCGGCGGATCTTCATCATTAAGGCGAGATTACTCTCCCTGAAGCCCCTCAAAATGAGGATGTCCTCCAGGCCTGGGGTAGTTCTGGAAACGAAGAGGTCCTTCAGGACGGAGCTGAGGGCAAGCAGACCCTTGCAGATGCGCCTATGAACTCCAGAATGTGGCTGGGGGTGGCCCAACACCAAGAGAAGTGACTCCTCCGCATGAGAGTGAGGCCGAAAGCGAAGCCTCAACCAATCCATCCACTCCTGGCCGTGTCAGGACAGTATACATGGCAGGGGATGATGTCGAGTCTGATGCGCCGTCACAGGACATAGTCCAGCGAATAGACTCATTGGAGGGAGGACTCAAAACCCTCTCTGCCTCAATGCAAGCACTGACTCAAGCAGTGTTTGAGATGCGATTGGCCTTGATCAGGACACCTTCAACTGGTCCTGACCCAGGAGCTAATGTGGAGTCGAGTGTGCCCCTCCAACGGGTGCCCTCGGATACAGAAGCACCTCGGACCTCGGAGCCCTCAAACGCTCCAATCCAGATGGTACCTCCTTCCCTGACTCCTAGCTCTACGGAGGATGTGGTCGAAATGATCAAAGACCTGCGGGAGCGCTTCGAGTCCACGAACAGGCAAGAGAAACGCCAGAAGATGGGCATTCCCCAGCCTTATCCCCTCGAGTGGAACAAGGTGGTTTATCCCCCAAAGTATAAGCCACAAACACTCACCCCATACGACGGGAAGGACTCTCTGCGACGGTACCTGACGTACTTCCAGTCACAGACAGGGCATCTTCCGAAGGAGGACACGCTCCTCACCAGTATCTTTGTCGGGGCCCTGAAAGGAGTGGCGTATGACTGGTACTGCAGCCTCTCCGACAATTCCATATCGTCCTTCGACGACCTGACGCGCCTCTTCCTCGACCGCTTCTACGACGGCGAGAAGGACATGACGATGGCGTCTCTCATAGAGATACGTCAGAAGGAGAAGGAAACGGTTCGGGCGTTCATCGAACGCTTTCGACAGGCTTGCTTCAGGCTACCTCCAGGCATGCCAGAACATGCGCTCCTCTCCGCTTGCAGCATGAACATGTTGCCTGCAGTAAAGCTCTGGCTCAACTCTACTCCCCCTCCTGACTGGAGCTCCCTGATCATCGAAGCTGAAGCTGCAGAAAAGAAGGCGGCCAATACACGTCTTCTGGGTGTCAGCTTCCCCACCTTTGACGATAAGGGGAAAAAGTCCGCAGCTAACAGCTCCGGACGAGAAGCAAAGGGGAAACAGGCATTAACTGTTAATGCCTCAAAAGGCGCATCTGCGCCTACTCAGAAGCCTCCACTGGCACCGAGACCCAAGGAGGTTTATTCATTCAATGATGACGACACCCTGCAACTTTTTGAGATACTGAAGCAGGGTGACAAGATCAAGCTACCGGACCCAAAGCGGCCCGATGAAGTTGGGAAAGTGGACAACCCAAGGTACTGTCACTACCATCGGTTTGTCGGACACCCGACCAAGGACTGCTATGTCCTCAAGAATTACATCCAGCGCATGATCAATACGGATGTAATCTCCGTCGACTATGAAGAGAAGACGGTGTCGGCCAATGTGGTTTCGCTTTAGTTCGGCACCTTGCCGCCAACTACCACACAAGATGGCGTCGTTCCCATCCCTAAGGCGACAATGGAGGTGGTAAACTTACCACCTACTCGTGACAATGTGAGTGGACTCACCCCGCTCACCACATCTCGAGGAGAGGTCCTCTGGGTTCACCCGACCTCGTCTCCGAGGTGACTCAATCGGAGGTACGCCCTACCTCCAAATCAAAAGGCAGGAAGATCAAGTCTTGTCGTACAGTCTCTTCTTTAACAGAAGAGGCACTTCCAGTACAAACACGTGTACAACAGAGCTCCCAATCCGGCGAAGCCGCCGCCGAGGTGGTGCCTCCTTGCACCATCCCTGAAGAGGGTCCATCTAAGCCCTCAGCAGCCAATAAGCAGAAGCAGGTGGAGGCCCGTTTTGACAGACCTCTATGGAAGGAGATTGCTTCAGGGCTGTCCAAGCCTCACAACTTCGACATTCTGGCACAATTAGCCAGTACACCTGCGCGCCTGTCTTTGTTCGAGCTCCTGCGTCTTTCTAAAGATTCCCGAGAAGCTCTCTGCGAAACTCTGAAGGACGCTGAATCCTTTCTCAGTCAGGTCAAGCAGCCTGAAGACCTCCCAACTACTTGTGCGCACTGTCATTGTACGGATGAAGTTATCCCAAACATAACTTTCACCCAACAAGACATGCTGCTCAAGCATCACCGACATAACCGACCGCTATATTATACTGGGTACATTGGCTCGGTCAAGGTGAGCCGGATTCAGATCGATCCTGGGTCTTCCCTAAGCATCATTCCGAAGGCGCTGCTATCAAAGCTGGGGATCCCGATGTACCGGCTGGCGCCTTCCAATACAACCATCAGTGGCTTCAATGCTAGCAAGAGCGAGCCATTGGGCAAGATCCGACTGAAGTGTCACATTGGCAACCTCAAAACTGAGGTGACTTGTTATGTAGTAGATGACGAGGTCAACTACAACATCCTGCTCGGTCGACCATGGCTGCATGAGTACATGGTGGTGCCCTCCATGCTCCACCAGTGCATGAAGTATGTATCCACCAATGGCGTCATCCGGACGGAGTTTGCAGATATCGATCCTTTCAAAGGAATTGAAGCCTACTTCACCGATTCCGATTTGTACAAGCCCATTGACGAGAAGGAAGCCAACGACGCTGATGATGAGGCAGAGACGGCAACAGAGCCGGACATGGAGCCTGAGACGACTCCCGACACCCCCTTGAAAATCCGACTGAAGGGAAAACCACCCCAGAAGGCGCCTCCAATGAGCATCAAGCTATCAGGGAAAGCGCCGGCTCGCGAAGCACCCCTGAAGATACACCTCAAGGGAAAGCCACCTCAAACATCGGCTCCCCTAGTGGCAAAATTACAAGGGAAGGCACCACTCACCGGAGGCGCAACCGAGGCACCACTCACCGGAGGCGCAACCGAGGCGCCTCTCAAGGTGCGTCTCAAGGGCAAGCCGCCGCAGTCATCCAAGGTGTCAGAGAAGGCTCATATAACCCTCTCAAACCCCAAAGCTGTGTTGGACTCTCCTAGTCCGCCCCCAGTTCTTACAGACGAGGAGCTTGGTGATTATATCTCGGCTGACGTGGAGGCACCCTCCTTTGACAATGTAATCCCACGGGATAAGATCTCGTATTTTATCAATAATAGAGTGTCTTTTAATTATTCTTGTCTTCCACACTGGAATGCCATGTATACATTAGACAACGCTCTACGGTCGTTGCAAACACAAATAACGACCGTCTACTATAATCGAGTAGTCCCGTCTCAAGGAGTCTTCATAGTCCCTCCACGGAGCCGAGACCAAGGCACCATCATCTCGGGCAAAGTCGAGCGTCATCGGGACCTCCCGTCATTCGAGCCCGAACCTGATACCGGCAGAGTACAAGTCTATCGGTACACGGATGCGGCTAAGCACATCATCCAAAAGATGGGCTACGACCTGAAAAGCAACAAAGGCTTAAACTACGGCAAGGGTCGGCATCTCCCTGTCCGGCTTTCGATGCCCAATAGAAAGCCACAGGACTATTATAATCGGACTGGACGAGGGTTAGGCTATGTCACGCCGCCATCAACCCCAGAGAGTTCAGATGCAGAAGGCATAGAACATTCCCACTCGTCCGAAGCATCGACTTGGGATTTTGATACCAGTATCGGATCAGTCTTCAGGAAAGTGCTGTCAGCTAACATGACGTCAGCATAACCTCAAAAAGGTGAAGGCGAAGACCAAGCGCCAGAACCCTTCGAAGAAGAACCCTGGGCCCAACGCCTAGGGGAATAATGGGAATCTCGTTTTGAGCTCCGTGAACCTCCCACCGAAGACGAAGTCGAGCAGATCGACCTCGGGGAGGTGTCTTCTTCCAAACCCATCTTCATCAGTAAAAGCCTGGAAGGAGAAGATCGAGAATCTTTAATCCAACTGGCTAAAGAGTATATCGACGTCTTCGCATGGAGCTATGAAGACATGCCGGGACTCAATCCACAGATCGCAAAGCATAGGTTGAACATCTTACCTGATGCCAAACCTATCAAACAACAGCAGCGACGCTTCCGTCCGGACATCATGAATGCCATCGATCAGGAGGTAGACAAACTCTTGACTAGCGGCTTCATCCGTGAGGAACAACACCCGGATTGGGTAGCCAACATCGTTCCTGTCACCAAGAAGAACGGGAAGATACGAGTCTGTATCGACTTTAGGGATCTCAACTCTGCTTGCCCGAAAGACGAATTCCCGCTTCCAATCACTGATGTGATGATCGACAACACATGTGGCTTTGAGCGCATGTCCTTCATGGACGGGTATTCAGGCTACAATCAAATCAAGATATTCCCCGATGACACAAAACACACGTCATTCAGGACTCCAAAGGGTGTTTTCTGCTACACAGTAATGCCCTTCGGCTTGAAGAACGCCGGTACGACATACCAGCGAGCTATGAGCACCATCTTCCGTCAACATCTTCGCATGACAGTCGAATGCTATGTTGACGACATCGCAGTCAAAAGCCGCCTCAAAAGAGATCACCTACAGGACCTGAAGACGGTCTTCGATCTCATGCGGGCGCATCAACTCAAAATGAACCCCGCTAAATCCTTTCTGGGGGTTTCTAGCGGCAAATTCTTGGGCTTCGTCATCACAGCGAAAGGCATCATGTTGATCCTGAGAAGACCAAAGCCATCCTCAACATGGACCCTCCTAAGAACCTTCGAGAACTTCGAGGCCTACAGGGACGTCTAGCATATATCCGGAGGTTCATAGCAAACCTTTCCGGTAAATGTCAACCCTTCACTCAGCTCATGAAGAAGGGAGTCTCTTATGTCTGGACAGAAGAGTGCCAGAAGGCTTTCGACGACATCAAAGCCTACTTGACGAGCCCACCAGTCCTGGTAGCGCCAGTCACCGGCAAACCATTTCTCCTCTACGTCCGTGCCATGGATCATTCTCTTGGCGCTCTGCTGGCTCAAAACAGCAATACAGGCTACGAGCAAGCAATCTACTACCTCAGTCGAACACTCATCGGGGCCGAACACCGGTACAACCCTGTCGAAAAGGAGTGCTTGGCTTTGGTGTTTGCCATCCAGAAGACTCGTCATTATGTCTCGGGTCAGACAATTTATCTCATTTCCTGAGTCAATCTGCTCAGAGTCCTCATGACGAAGCCAGGATCATTGAACTCCCGGCTGGCTACATGGGCGATCTTGCTAACACCGTACAACCTGGTGTTTGTGCCGCAAAAAACTGTTAAGGGTCAAGCTCTGGCTGACTTTTTAGCTGCGCACCCCATCCCAGAATCCTCAAAACTCTATGAAGATATCCCGGATGAGGTCCAAGAATCCAACGTCACCGAAGGAAGCTCCGTTTGGCGGATGTTATTCGACGGCGCTTCGAGAACAGGCCCCAAAGGCCAAATCATCGCAGGAGTGGGGGTAGTCTTAGTCTCCCCCGATCAGCTGGTCATCCAGCGTGCGTACTCTCTTTCGAAGCCGTGCTCCAACAACGTTGTTGAGTACAACGCACTCGTCATGGGACTCCAGCTCGCACAACAGCTGGGAGTCGACCATCTGGAAGCTTACGGCGACTCAAAACTCGTCGTAAACCAGGTTCGGGGACAATACAAAGTTCGCCATGAAGATTTAATCCCTTATTATGAAGTCGCGTTGAACATCATTTCAACCTTCACCGGGTTCTTCATTGAACATGTCCCCCGTTTGCAAAACTTGGAGGCCGATGCTCTGGCCGGCCTCGCAGCCTCATTAGCAGCGCCCTTTGGGACTCAACACTATATCACGGTAACAGGACGAGATCTGATTTGTCCCAGAAACAACCTATGCTTGCGGGTGGCTCACGCCATGCCGACAAACACTGGTGTTAATGTCCGAGACTGGAGGTTCCCGTTCATCGACTTCGCTGTCTACAGAATCCTTCCAAAGGACCCAAAGGAAGCCGTCTCAGTCAGGAGACGCTCTCTTCGATTCTACTATGATACGGCTACCAAAACGCTGTACCGACGCTCCTTCGATGGGCTCCTCCTTCGATGCCTGTCCAACGAAGAAGCAGCCGAAGCTCTTCAAGAAGCTCATGACGGAACTTGTGGAGCTCATCAACCCGGTCCTAAGTTGCAAGATTGACTGTGACGTATGGGCTACTACTGGCCAACCATGGTTGCCGATGCTGTCGAATATGCCAAGAAGTGCCACGCGTGCCAACTTCATGCGGACTTCATACATACACCATCGGAGCCGCTACATCCTACAGTCGCCTCCTGGCCCTTCGAAGCCTGGGGCATGGACGTTGTAGGGCCAATCACCCCTCCTTCATCGAGAGGACACTGTTTCATCCTGGCCATCACCGACTACTTCTCCAAATGGACGGAAGTAGTTCCACTAGCAGAAGTAAAAAGCTCCAGGGTGGTCAGCTTTATCAAACACCATGTCATTTACCGTTTCGGAGTACCCCGGCGGATCATCCATGACAATGGTCCTCAGTTTATCAGCCACATTTTTAGCAGGTTCTGTGACAAGAATCGCATTCAGAACGTGGCCTCAACCGCCTACAATCCGGTAGCAAACGGATTGGCTGAGGCATTCAACAAAACTATCGTTAAGCTGCTCAAAAAGGTCGTGTCATCCAACAAACGCGACTGGGACGAAAAGCTTGGCAAATGCCTTTGGGCCTACCGCACAACGGTACGGACCCCAACAGGCAACACTCCATTCTTCCTGGTCTACGGGAGCGAACTAGTACTGCCTCTCGAGATACAGATACCTTCGCTCCGCGTAGCAATCACAAACGAACTCACAGAAGAGGACAATCAACGTCGTCGTCTGCGGGAACTGGAGGCACTTGACGAAAAGCGTCTCTTAGCTCAACAACGCATCAAGCTCTACCAAGCCCGTATATCACAGGCTTTCAACAAAAAGGTCAAAAAGAGGACTTTCCAAGTTGGCGACCTGGTTTTAGCAGTCATAAGACCAATGGTGTTGACCCACAAGACACCAGGAAAGTTCGAGCCCAAGTGGGAAGGACCTTTCATCATAGAGACGGTATACTCAAACGGTGCTGACCGCCTCGCCAAACCCAATGGAGACTTGTTTATGATGCCCATCAACGGCAAGTTCCTAAAGAAGTACTATTCTTGACATCCTCCAGACATGTACTTCCTCAAAACAACCTCTTTCCACAAACTCATATGCCTCCGGAACCCAGCTATTCCGTGGCATCTTCCAGTAGAAAGATAACCACGTCCATATTACCTCTGAGTTGTCTCTCTACACCCTACAAAGCAGAATCTTACACTTCGTAAGCCTATGCTACCCTTCATGTTTACCACGTCCATATTACCTCTGAGTAAACATCTTGTACAAACAACCCCTGCGTTATTGTACATTTATCGCAGAACTTCCACATCCATATAACCTCTGAGTTGTTCAGCGTATCCCCCAAGATCATTCCTACCACGTCCATAGTACCTCTGAGTAGGGAGATTCTATCATTTCGAACCCAATGATTGCCATGTCCACATTACCTCTGAGTAAACATAATGGTTCCTTCAAACTTATTATCTGTACCTGAAAACCAAGGTGCGCAAAAGATAATAGGACCACACAAATCATCAAGTTCATGACAACAAAAGATGAACACATCACAAAAAAAGTTGTAGACTTCTTTATTCTTCTGAAAAAGGAGTACAAGAAACTACATCATCCCCCAGTAAGAGTTGCAAAAGAACACAAAAGAAAAAAGGAAAAAGCTATGGTCCCTGAATCTCCCCAGGATGGGCTGAGAGCTCCCTGACTCGAAGCTTTAAGTCGACTGCGCGGGCCTCCACCGTCGCCAGGACTCGTCGCTCTGCTTCTTTGCGCATCAAATTCAACGGCCCCAGCGGAAGTATCACTTGCATGCTTCTCATCAAGCTGTTGTCGTTGCTGCGCCAAGGCAAGAGTCTGCTGAGTAAAGGTCACCTCATTCTTCTTAAATGCTGCATGTTCAGCCCGGACACGCTCGACCTCTAACTGGAGTCGGGCCCGTTGGTCTTCAAGGCGGCGCATCTGGGTGTCGATATCCTCGATATTAGCTTCCAATGCAGCTCGAGTTTCTACCGTCGTCTTCATGGACTGAGACAACTGCTCTACCGCAGCCTCAGTCTCAGCCACCTCATGCTCCCAAACGCCCATGGTGGCCTGGTATGAAGACTCGATCTCGGCGATCAGCTTCCCCTTCTCTGCATCTATCAGGACAGAGAAGTCATTTCACTGGATGCGTTGAAGTTCCGCGAGCCGCTCATCCAGCTCAATTACCGAAGCCTCCAGAATTTCGGCCATATGGTCGTGACCTTGGTGAATACGAATCAGCTCGATGCAGGGCGTTGCCAGAGCTTTTGCCGTCGCAAAACTCCCATTGGCATCCATCACAGCAGATACACCTTTCTACAATATTTTACACACCCCCTCGACGAGGAATTTCATATACTCGTCTGCATCCGCCAGGACCTGCGGCGTCATCACGGGAGTTGGAGGAGCTACTACAGTTTGCGGACCGGAAGAAGATCCGCCAACCTCAATCAGCGAGGCTTGAACCTCGGCATCAATGGGCTCTTCATCAACAGGGGCTGGACTTCTAGCCCGAGGAGCCGAAGCAACAGAAGGAGCCGGCACAGGCGTCGAGATGGTCCCCCAAGTAGAAGGAGCGACACAGGGTTCTACACCCTTACCCTTCTCAAGTTCGGGGGAACCACCGATGTCAACGGCCACCTCTTCCACCCCCAACGTCCTATCAACAGTTGGTACCTCCCTTGGCAGAATAGAGAGATTATCACTTGTCTCTTGACCCGTCATAGCAGTCAAGACTGGCAGACGGGTCTCATCATCGAGTCCCTCAACAGGGACAGAATCTGTCGCTACCTCCTGAGTGGTAGCCGCCTCAACTTCTACGGTTGAAGCCGGGGTAGGACTCGGCAATGATGCAGCTGACCTCCCCTCATCATATGATAAAGAGGGGATTCATCCCTCTCCTCTGTCTCAACCATATCTGCTGTCCCCGCAGCAGATTTTTGCAAGACCGGAGGAACGTCATCGGAAGGCGACGAACTCCAGTCCACTTCATCATCAGGATGCCTCGAGTCCGCAGGACCCTCAGCATCCAAGGCCTCCACGGCAGATGGTGCTCTTCCAGAAGTTGTTGCGACCTCGAAGTCAGGAGATATTAAAACCTCCGCAGGAACATCTTCGGGACCTTCCTCCACGGGAGACATTAGCATCGGTGGAATACGCTTATCAGAAGAGCCTGCCACCTCCTTCGGTTTACTAGCGCCCGATTTTGAAACACGGGACTTCTTCTTCAATCCCTACAAGAAGAAGAGCATAAGTCGCCACAATGACGAAAAGAATTAGAATTACGAAATATTCCTTACCTCAACAGGGATTGATCCTGCTGGCATTATAAGTGGCACTTCCGTAACCTTCGGGGTCGGCGCCTTTCTCGACCTTTTCGGTACAGAAGAACCAGCTTCTGTGTCAGCACGCCTTTTTTCGACAGACGGGTCTCCCACTGGTACTGCAGCAGCAGCCCGATACCCCGCCAACTCTGGTGGACGATATGATCGGGCTGCCATCAACATATTCGCTGTCGCCTCCAGCTGGGTTCCAACAATGAAACTAGTCTCCCTGTCATAACCAGGAGATATAGCAGTCATGGTGCAATACAGCTTGGCGGCCGGATATAGGATCGGCGGTCGAGGATTGCGAACTGGCGTGGTGAACTTAACGCTAGTGCATCCAGCGTTATAATATTGCCAGCCCCGGGCTCCATCCAGCAAACTCCCGATGAAGCCTAAACTACTACTGGGATTCCGCAACATTAACTGGGTATAGCCAAACTGACGAGCAAATCGGCTTGGCAGATAAGGCTCCAGATAACACCTATTTTGGTTGCGGTAGACCAGGTGAGAAGGCCGGATACTCTGCAACCAACGAAAACTCCATTTCGGTAAAGTGACCGCATCTTCGCCAGAGTCAACTAAATCTTCGTCGGCCTCAAAATCTTTGAAGATCGGGCCAACCTTGACAATCTCCCACCCTTGAAGGTAGGACAAGACTCTCCTGCAAACGGGGACGCCAGTGTAAGACCACTTCCTCTTATAGAAGCGGCGAATGAAGGCATCTCCTTCGACATGGTCCTCCTCCGGACCGGGACTCATCACGTTCGGATGATGCAAGATCAGCCACCCCATAAGATAATGGAAAGGCAGCTCGGCCCGGGAAAAGTTATCATTATTACCTCTCTCGTGGATCACATCATCGGCAAAGGACCTCAAGCCGCGCAACAGGTTGCACACCATCGCGGAGAGAAGAGCCAAAGGTCGTCCACAGGCCAACTTCACCGCAGGCAAAATGAGATTCTGATGTACCCTCTCGACGGCACCGAATCCACCTGCAAATACGCAATCCCGGAGCCATATCATCAAGTAGGACGTCAACACTGCCTTGGATGACATCCGGTGCCCGCAGTGCCAGAAACAGTTGTACGTAGCCTTGCCGCCCTCTTTAGAGTGTGGGGTCCTTTCGTCCAGCCGGCTTATTTCAGAACTCACTTCTGCGGGCTTCAATCCCTGCGGAGTCGCAAACCGAATCCTCGAAGGATCCGTCAAGTCCTGTCTGAAGACGTAGTCCCTCTAAGCAGTCACATGAGGCTGGGTCTTGCCCTTGTCCCTCCGGTGCATCAGATAATGATAGCTTGTCACCTCTTTGAAAACAGCCATCATCTCCGGATCCTTATCCTCCAGAACTTGGATCTCTTCATTTGATGGAAAATATTCCTCGTACGGTTCCGAGCCCCAAGGAAGCTTGGACACTTCGTACATCTCATGAAGGGCTAATCCCAACTCCCCCACCGGAGTAAAGAAGCTACCAGTCTGGGCATTGAAAAGCTCCAAGAGCGCAAGGAACATAGGCTTATTGAGGTCCACGCCTGCCTGCGTGGCCCGAATGGCGGCTGTCAGCCCGATCTCTTTAAGCTCAACCTCGAACCTTGAAAGCACCCAAGTGGTCAACTCGTCCCACTTTGGGATGTAGTGACACCAGCCTTCGACTCTGAAGCTACCTGTCGGATACATCACCTTTGATGTCAGCATCCGATTTGTAAAGATCGGGGCACTGAAGGAAAACGTGTCGTTTGGGACCTCACTGTAGATGCTTCCAGGACGCAAGGCTCGGTAGCTGAAAGAAGAACCGGCTCGTAAAGCGGTCAAAGTATCTCGCTGGTTCGAGGAGGCGTCAATTGAGAGGGTACCTCCCAAGGCCCCTCCTTGAGAGGGAGTAAGTTCCTAACCCATCCTTCTCTTCGAAGCTAGACGATAAAAAGCCGTCAGTGGCAACTGGCGGTCAACCTGCCGCATGTACAAGACCATGCCTTTGGCAGAAAAGAACCAGTCTTCTCTAATCCTCAGTATCTTCGCTTCGGAAGAGACTAGTCGGTCGCCAAACAGAAAGGCAGGTTTTAAGAAAGTTACACTTTCGAATTCAGCAGACTTTAGTTTACCACTCTCCATCATACTCTGGAGGAAAAGAGGCAATTGGGTCTAGATTTGTAGCATTCTCTTACGAGGTTGGTCCTGTAAGATAGCATCCTTCGCAGGATTGATCACCGCCTCGTCAAAATCAACTCCCATCTGACAAAGAAAAGCGTCCAGAAGGACCTCATTCAACAAAGGGATCGTCATCGACACTGATACAACAAAGATAGAAGTCAGGCAAAAAGAAAAAAATGCCAAATAGCTTCGGCGCATCATCAGGGCGTAAGCCCATGCGCGCTAGCATCAGAGCTTCGGTACATCATCAAGGCGTAAGCCCATGTGCATCAACTTGCTTCGGCGCATCATCAGGGCGTAAGCCCATGCGTGTCAGCATTGGAGCTTCGGCGCATTCAGAGCTTGAGCTCATGCGCGTCAGCGAAGGCTTCGGCGCATCATCAGGGTACGAAACCCATGCGCGTCAGCCATTAAACCTCGGTACATGATAAAGGTGTAAACCTATACACGTCGGCGGGATAGAACCTCGGCGTATCATCAGGACAAAAGTCCATACGCGTCAGCAAATCTGAGTTAGGGCACAGTCTGGCCCAAAAGCTTATGTGAAGGAGATGAACCCACCCGTCACCTCAGGGCGAACGTCGGCCGGAGTTGCAGGGGTGATAGGTGCATCCTCACCAACAAACTCCTTCGCTTTCTCCTTCCCCTTGCCGGCACCACCGCGAGGAGTCTTGGGAGCCATTATCTCAGAGAAGAAAAAAGTTAGGGTTTTGAAGAAAAACTCTAAAGAAAGCAAAGGCACAGAGCAGATGAATTCTCTCTCCCTCTCCAACCCTTAACTATTTATAGGGCTTGGTCGCACGCGTGAACAGATGACGTGTAATCTCAGCCGTCGCTTCGAGTTCCGTGAGGAGATAATAACAAATACAACCAAAAGATCATCATTAATCTTTTGGGTTACCAAGGCGTCATCATCATCAACTGAAAGGAGCATGCGCCCGAACAAGCATGTGCCCAAAAATCATGCGCCCTGACCTCCATGCTTCTTATTCAAAGTATTCCAAAACTTATTCAAAAGTTTTGAAAACTTTGAAGGGGGTCTTGTAAAAGCATGGAATTTCACAACCAGAAAGCCCATGCGCCAGGCATTATATGCGCCAGAACTCAGACAACTAATCAAATAAGCCATAGACATTCGAAGAAGAACTTTTTATTTATATATATAAAAGTCTATTATATGTCTAGAAAAAGGTTGTACAAAAGAAAATTTCTACAAAGAAAGGATCCTAGATCTACAGCCAACAGCCACCATGCGCCTCCCAGATAGGCGCAGCAACCACCATGTGCCTTCCGATAGGCGCAGCAGCCATGCGCTGTCAGCCTGGCGCAGCAGATGTCATGCGCCTCCAGCCAGGCGCATCCTAGAATCTCTTCAACAGCTCAGTTATGTGCATCCAGCTCAGTTATGTGCATCCCTTCAGCAGCTCAGTTATGTGTAACTCTTCCAACCAGGCTCACCTGGCCGAGCAGAGCCCAGTTATGTGTCGCCCTTCCAGCCAGGCTCGCCTGATAAGTGCTTCGCCAAGCAAAGCATTTAACCCTCTGGCTGGAACCAAGGAAGAAAAGAGCACCGTAAATGCTGTGGCCAGGGGAGGCTTCGAAAGAGCCTCCAAAGACCAAGGAAGACCGTGATCGAAATTATGGCACAAGGAGCTTTCAACACAATCAAAGTGGACGGCACCCACTTTGAAGGAAGAGAGAGCCTAGCACCACCATTCCGATCTACGGCTCTTCCGGAACAACGAAGACGAGGCCCGAACATCCTTATCTCTGGATGCAACAGGCACCTTCCGCCTGCCTCAGAAGCCCTCGACTCCGTCTTTTGGATGTAACAGTCACCTTCAAGTGCATCGAAGACAACACGACGTCTCATCTTTACCCTCGGGAGCACTTCGTCAACAGAATGCACCCACATATCCAAGTTCATGTTGGAAGTACGTGAGGGAATGAGGAGCAAACCTTCTCTCCATGCCACTATTTATAGGCCGGGCAAATCAAACCCACGTGCCAAGTAGATGACTCTCCGAATTCTGTGCAATGAATTTGCATTAAATGGATGAACCGGACGCTTCGAATTCAGCCAAACGGCTATTTATAGCACTCGAGGAGCGAGATAGCCGCGTCATTAAAGGACATGTCGGATGCGCCAGCCAAATAGCGCATCACACGGATGCACCCTCCAGCATCAGACGCATCACACAGACGCGCCCTACAGTACCCGGCGCATCACAGAGGATGCGCCCTCCCTCATATCTCCATGCCGAGTGGAACACCAACCAATGTGCCCACTCAGCTGTCCATCGAACATCACAAACATTAAATACTGAACTGACACCAGAGTTGGCAGCACGCTTCCCAAAGTCTGAACAGTTGACAGCTTTTTCAGAGAATAAAGCGTTGGCAACGTCAGCATCATCATGACTCTATTCCGACGGCTACTGCCACGTGGCCATCCGCATGCGCCTCTACGACCATGTGTCCAAACCAGCATGCGCCTCAAAAGCCATGCACCTCAGACCCTTCACTGATCCCTAAAGACAAAAGAAGAGTCGCCAGTTGAAGCTTTGCATGCGCCTCAAAAGCCATGCGCCCCAGACTGATCTCTGATCCCGAAAGACAGAAGGAAGGTCACCTGCATGCGCCTCAAAAGCCATGCGCCCTAAATGGTTTGTAACTCCTAAAGGTTATGAACCGCAGCCTCCTCCTACGCCTAGATCCAAGGCGCAGCTCACCAGATCACTGCCTCCCCCAAATCCGAGATCTTCGAGCCATGGGTCGATGACACGTGTCCTTTGACTCAACTCGTCCAAGATTTCAGCAACAGAAAGATCTTCTCCTCTGCTACGTGCCGGCTCACAACAACAGTATGAAGAGTTCTCCCCCTCAATCAGGGCGCATCATCTACGCGCCCCCATCAGCAACTTCCACGTGGCGTCCCCACACACCGGCGCATCCTACATGCGCGCATGAGCAGCCAGCCTGTAAAACTATAAATAGAGGGATCTTTTCCTTCACACACACACAGAATCCACAACGAACATACGAGGAATCACCAGAGAGGCAGATACAGACACTCAACGTCTTCCTCCTCTCAGCAAGCTCCAGCACCCAGAGCAATCCACGCCTTCAGAGAACCGATAACCGTCGTCAGCCCGTCAACGGAGTCAACGCATTACCACTCGCTCCATTGGCACTAAGGACCCAGCTTAAACAAAAGTGTACTCCTAGGACTACATCTAAGTCCTACATTGTAACATTGTTCTGTTTGTATTAAAGTTTTCAATCAAACAATTTTAATGGCAAACAGCCGCAACCAGAGCATCAGAGTTCATTCACAGAGATTGGAAGAGACCCTCAACGTCTTCTTCCTCTCCGTAAGCTCCAGCACCCAGAGCAACTCATACCTTCAGAGAACCGAAAATCGTCGTCAGATCGTCAACGGAGTCAATGCATTACCATTCGCTCCATCGCACAGGGACCCAGATAAACAAAAGTGTACTCCTAGGACTACATCTAAGTCCTACATTGTAACACTGTTCTGTTTGTAATTGAAATTGCAATCAAAAGATTTTAATGGCAAACATGCATATGATCCAATTTGTGTAATATAGATAATATCTAACCAGTCTCTCTCTATATATAGATGGGTAAATTACCTATCTGCAATAGGTGCATGCCCGCTGTTGTAGGAGTTGTTACCTACTGCACAATAGGGAAGATATGCATGTCCATCTAGGACGTATATCCATTGATGAATATCCATCTATTGGAAATCGAGGGTAGTACACCGTCCTCTATTACCAATGTATGGAGTACATCTATTTTTAACTCTGCCGACTAGACTCTTCCTAACCATTGAATCGAATACCAAATGTTAATGTCAAAGACCACAAGTTTAAAGGCAGAAAAATACCTGACGATGCTCGATATAGGGTTTGACTGGTTTCTTCGATACTCGAATTGCTGCTCTTGTTGATGGAGAAGAAGAAAAGTTATTAAGGTTGATCGATGGGGAATCGACTAGCCCCTCTCTTATATATCCATGTTTATGGATATGTTCCACCTCTAAAAGGATTAGTGGAAACTAATTTGAATTTGAAGTCAATTCGAATACATAAGAAGATTGGGTAGTCGTCCAAGAGCAGGATTTTGAATATGAGTTTGTGTTTGAATACAAGGAGGAATAATATGGTAGATCATAAGTTGTATTTGAATAAAGTTTACTAAAACCCCCTATAAAATAGGCTTTTACAAAACCCATTTTTCTTATGTTTAACTAATAAATATTAATATTTGCACCTTTAATACATTAAGGACATTTAAATTCATTCTTAAATAAATAAAAATAAAATTATAAAAAATTTTGGTCCAAGGGTTTACAAATCTACCTTTAAAAAATTTTGTCCTCAAAATTTTAAAGACTAACGCAAGAAGGGAAAGTAACTCATGGTTCGAAAAAGAATAGGGTTATCACCCTCCCTAGGTAGTTATAACCTAACCATCATAATCCTTCCTATGGTCACAATCCTATCCGTTCACGTCCTAAGAAAGTCCTATCTATAATCATACCAATATACAATTCTAGCAAAGCATTCATCTGTTATATGCATAGATATGGACTTTATCCATCATGATATTCTAGTCCCTTACCAAGAGTTTATTACCAACTATAATCTAACATGAGAAGTTATAAATGCAGTTATAGGTACTAGGGAATCAACAGTTCAAAAGATGGAAAGAAAGGAAACAAAACATGCTAATCTATTACCTGTAGCATCGGTCCCCTCGACCATCATCGCAAAGGCCATATCCTGCTAGGGTGCCCCAGGTGGCCTTGTTGGACCCCTCTGATTTGTTGCTTCACTGATGGGAGGTGCAGCGGGACAATCTATCATCTGGTGCACGACCGATCCACAATATAAGCATAACTTAAGACTTCTCCTGTAAATATCCCAAGTATGCTCGGACCTCTTACAGTAGGCACAATTGGGTGCTTGTTACATCTGTCTCTGTGGTTGCTGCTGAACTGGAGGCTGTGTAACTCCCTGCTGAATATGGGGATGCTTTGTTGGTCCCGAGCTACCAATACCTCCCGTTGAATCACGGATCCTCCTGGGTTTAAGGTCTAGAACCACCTCTATCCTCTGAGCCTTGTCCTTGATCCCTACGAACGTTCGTAGTACCCAAAGAAATGTGGACCTTGATCTCCTTGGCCAGTCCCTGTTAGAATCTCTACTCCTGATCATCCGGGTCTCTGACCACTCCGCTGATCGACTCAATCGGTTGTACTCCAAGGCGTATTCCTGGGAGTGGGTTGGTTGGAGAAGAAAGAAGGCTCTCGTCACAAGTGATGAAGCCTCCTGAGATGCAAAAGAATGGTGGTGGTTATCGTTCTCTACAGCATTGCGAGCTCTAATCCTGGGTGCCATTCTTTAAGGTTGGAAAAATAAGAGAATCAACGGTATGGCAAAAGATAAGAGGTTTTATTTCAAGAAGGACAGTAAGAATGGAATAGAAATTATGAAGTTAAAAATAAGGGAATTCCTAGTTGTGATCGAGAAATTCCTATTCCTAGAAACGGATATCCTATTGCAGGCTCATGATAGTACCCAAGACCTAAGTACTACTACGATATTGCACTAGTAGCAAAGTCGGACCTGCATGGGCCACCATAAAAATTTGTCATGACCCGCACATGGAATTTGGGCATGAGTCGTGCGTACGCCCAACCTACGTCGTAGTATCGGCGGTAGAATGTTGTATTATATCATATGATGAACAACCCACATAATAACTTCAACGCCACTTGGGAGAACAATAACATATAATCAATCCAATACTCATTCAAAGTTCTAAACAAGGAGTCGTACGATGGAATATAACGAATAAAACTTACTCTTTAATTTAAAGGAATAACTGAATCCCAAAAGTTAACTACAGGGTTCAAATACGAAATAAACAACTATATCCGGAGGCAAATCCGAACAACTACCAATCTAGCTAAACTAAGCCACTTTTAGAATTTATATTTCTTTTCGGTCCCCTCCATGGTTCTCCTGTGCTCTGCAATGGTTAGGGCACCTGTCCTCAAGCTCATTGTCTAAAAAATATTATTTATTCAGGATAGAACAAGTACATTTCTAACAATAGTTCCAATAATTAACAATATATATAAAACAGTAAGTAAAAAAGAAAAACATGATGAACCGATATGAATAGTAATATACAACTAAAATAACAACCAGTAATGTATAGAAAGACCGCTCCTAACTAGTGTTTTAAAATAACACTTTCGACATGTAAACGGCTAGGGTAAATACGGCACACCGCACGTGAATTGTACGAATGCTATCGTTCCAGAATAGACCTGAAGGTGTGGTTTTAGATTTGGGAGTGTTTACATGTCTACTAAAGTATTTCCCTACCCGACTAGTACTAATGGATCCAATATGTAAGACCAACCAGACGAATATAAGCGGTGTATGTAAAAGAGTCCTGATAAGCTAGTCTAATAAGGTTAATGTACTCAAAATGAATCCATAAAATACTATATCGTGTAACCATCGTGTCGAGAATCAACAAAAAATTAATCTAAGACAATACTAAATACAAGAATCATAGAAATTAACAAATATGAAAACTATCAGAAAATGTACTCGCCTAGTGTCCTGAGCTGGTAGCACGTGTCAGAGTCTGACTCGAGGTCCAAGTAACGTATTTAATGAATATATAATGTCAATAGATGTAACGGAGATAAATTGAACTATCTTCGAGTTATTACATTTCTAGTTCGACTTCGATGGCCATTTGTACATTAACTGATAGGGTGTCTCATTAGTTTTCCTATTTCTTATTTGAAAAAATATATATACAACTAATAGGTTCTAAGATTATGACTGCCTTACCCAAGTCCTACTTTGGGTAACTTGCAATGAACCTTGACTAATTTAAATTTCAAACTTTTGTTTCAAAATTCAACAAATTTATTTGGTGGAACATATACCACAACTTCATATTTCATAACTTCATAAAGTTACACTTCAAGATAGCCACTAGCTACTCAGAACTGAAGGTCAGATACCTGAAAGATATATAAATTCAATAAGGTCTACTATATGTGAAGTCATGATTCCTTAGTACACTTCTCCTTGCTTCCTCTTGATGTGATCTTCTTCATTTTGGGATGATGAAGATGATAATGGAGGTGGTGGTTTCTTTTTATGGAGATGTAAGGATTTTAATGTTGGATTCTTGAAAAAATTAGAAAAGAAGGTGTTGTAGAGATAGAAAGGTTGGGTAGCGCTAGGTGTGCCACCAGCAAGGGTGGTCACTAATTGGCACCACCCTCGGAGCAAAAGAATCTCCCAAAAGAGAAGCGCAGGGAGGCGCAACCTGTATGATCGCGTCTGGGATGCCAAGGGGGCGCCACCGACAGTTCGAAGGGGGTACCGAGGGAATGAGCATCAGATGGCTCGTGGGAGAGCAGGTAGGACTGTGCGAGAAGGTGCACTGTATCGGGTAGCACGGGGGAGCCGAGCTACCGGAAGAAGGCAGGATGGAAGGGTGAAGGGGGAGAGAGGTGGCACGAGGCTTAGGAGGATTGGGGTACGCGCATCAACAGATGGCTCACCTAACTGTTCTGCCATAGAAAGCGCTGATCTGGAGGGCGCAGGGGGCTGCACAAACGAGGGAGCCAGTAAAAGAGAGTCCTCCTGCTGACTAGCGCCAGGGTTCTGCAAGAAATGCACCACGTGGCTTCCGATCGCGTTTGAACTCACCCTAGGCTGACAGTGCATGCTCCACGAGGACTGGATGCCAGCTACGAGGAGGGTGTCAGGAACACTGCATGAGGACATGGCGCCGCCACGAGGGTGCAACCCGGTACGTCCCCCGAGTTCCATATATATATATATATGTGTGTGTGTGTGTGTGTATACATGTATGTGTGTGTGTGTGTGTGTATATATATATATATACATATCTCGCTTGCTCTGCGAAGTACTGGTGGCCTTCATATCTCGTTTTGTTGCAGTTTTTCCAGATAACCCACGTTGTGGTCGCAACAACGATTTGGTGGACATGGGACGCGGACGCCCAGGCCGTAACTCGGTCGGAGAAGTTGTCGCCCCTGGATCCATCGTGCAACGAAGGAAGACGGCGCTCCATACCTTGGCAGGTAGGTCCCCCTGACAGAGGATGTGGTCGACTGTTTCCGATTAACGATCAGAGCAGCATGTGCCTGCTGATGCAAAGCTGAACCCGATAGTATTAAGAGTGCCATCCGTGGGAAGGATATTGCGTAGGGCTCTCCAAATGAGGAAGGACCACTTCCTTGGGATGCATGTCTGCCAGAAGGATGGAATAGTAGGAGGCGGCACTGTATTGCCAAGAATCACTCTTCTGGACGATTTAACTAAGAATAATCCGGTTGTTGTATGCTTGCACTATAGTTTGTCTTCGGTCAGACCAATCGTCAGTCCGCTATGACAGATGCAATCGACTGCCTCTGGCCCGACCCAGATCCAGACCTTATTCCAATTCCAGTTGTTGTCGGAGGGGTCCCATAAGTCCTTGATAGTGTTATTCCTAGGGACTGCTGAAAGGTTGGGGAGGAAGGAGTCTCCAACCCAACGTTCTAGAAATGGCGACGAATCGCCGTTACCTACCTGAAGGCGAATCGCGGGTTCGACAAGAGACTTTCCGTGAGAATGTGCCGCCAAGCCGCTAAGGATCTGCTGTTAGAGATGGCCGTCGACGGATGGATGTGCTTAAAGTATCTAGCCTTCATGAAACTGGTCCATAAGTTCTGACTCGTGCGACCACCACAGTTTTATTGAAAAGGCATTAATGATGTGGAAGAGTTTGTTAAATCCCAGGCCCCCTTCGCCGGTCGGATGAGCCATGGTATCCCAACTAGCCCAATAATGCTTATCATTGCCTCCGCTGTGCCTCCAGAGAAAGTTGCTAAAGATGGTTTCGATCGAGGATAGCACTTTGTTGGGAGGGGAGCATGTGGCCAGGGTGTAGATGGAAATAAAAGTGAGGACGTGATAGATGAGGATCATCTTACCTCCTGGGGTAGAGTTGTATTATGCCAGTCCTCTAGTTTTTTCCTGATGTTGTTGATCATGATCTCAAAAATGCTGGCATTGGATTTACCGTACCCGAGGGGGCAGCCGAGGTAGTGGAAAGGGGGATGCTTGATTGGAAAAGAGGTGGTGTTGGATAGGCCAGCCACTTGCTCTCTCTTGATATTATGGTGGATGTAAATAACAATTTTGTCCGGGTTGACCTTCTGGCCCGACCATCCGGCGTATCTCTGAAGCATGTTACGGACCACTTCCATCGACCCGTTGTCCCCGGAAGAGAAAATTAGGATATCGTCAGCGAAAGCCAGGTGGGTGATGATCGGACATCCGCTGGCGGTATGATAGTGCTGAAAGTTAGGGGTACTCGCCATCTTATTAAGATTTCTACTCAAAACGTTCGCCGTTATGATGAAGATGGTGGAGGATAAAGGATCTCTTTGCCTAACTCCACGAGTCGATTTGAAGAAGTCGTTCGCCTGACCGTTGATAATCGTGGAGAACCACGAGTTGCTGATCGATCTCCATACGATATTGGTCCAAGTTTCAGAAAATTCGAATGCCTTGAAGACCCAGATCATGAATTGTCAATTCAGTCTGTCGTAAGCTTTCTCCATGTCTAATTTGATGGCTATGTTGCCTCCTCTAGCTGGGAACTTCATGCAGTTAATAAGCTCTAAGGCCAATATGATGTTATCTTTGATATTTTTTTCCTGGACAAAGCCACTCTGCTCTTTCGAGATGATCTTGGGGAGAAGGTCGAACATGAACGAGGCAATGATCTTGGATATGATTTTGTTGGTGAAAGTACAGAGACTGATGGGTCGAAAGTCGCAGAATGTCTCCGGGTTATCGTTCTTCGGGATGAGTATCAGGTTCGTACTCGAGATGGCTCTGGGGTAAGTAGCTCCTTGGAAGAAAGCAGATACCGCTTTGTGGATGTCCAGCTTGATGATATCCCAGCATGTGCAAAAAAACCCCCATAAATCCATCTAGGGCCCAAACGGCATCTTTTACTTCTTGCTTGGATGGAGGCTGTTCCAACCGGATATTGTCGAAGTCGCTAACAAGTTGAGGGACATCATCCAGGAAAGTGTTGTCTCTGTAGACCATATCCTTGGAGAATAACCAAGAATAGAACTTTGTGGCTTCCGCTTGGAGACCCTTTTGATCACTGATACTGCTCCCATTATCCTCGACAATCTGGTGGAGAGTTAGTTTCTGTCTGCGACCGTTGACGCAGGCGTGGCAGTAGCTCGAGTTTTGTCCCCCACGATGCCCATTTAAGCCTCGCTTTCTGCTTCCAAAAATCGGTCTTGATTTCAGTCTGAATTTGAGAATAGCTTTGGTGAGGTTAAGGGCGTTCTGGGTTGCAGGCGAACTGTCTTTCATGTACCTGATTTTGGCACAAGTAACGTCATCCTCAGCCACTCGAATGGCTTGAAAAATATCCCCATAGGCTTGCTTGCTCCAGACCGCAAGGGCTTTCCTCGTGGCCTTGAGATTGTTGGCGACCTGGGTGAGAGGTTCAGGGGAGTCCAAGAATTGGGGATGCTCGCTCCAAAATTTCAGGAAGCGGAAACTCTTAGTGGGCTGGCTAGATGTGCTAGTAATACCTACTAACAGGGGGGACGTAGTCGGATTTAGTGGCAATGAGGTAGGAAAACTTAGAGGTGGTGCCCATTCCTTGCCAGTAGGCATTTGTTAGGGCCCTATCAAGGCGGGAGTATTGTCGTCGGTCGCCTTCCTGCATATTTCACCAGGTGAAGGTATTGCCAGAGAATGGAAAGGAGGAGAGTTAGGAGTTGAAGATGAAGTTGTTGAAATCTTGCATGCCCGAATGAGGGGGAGGGCGGCCGCCAATCTTCTCTTCTCTGTAAGTGATAGCGTTGAAGTCCCCAATGCAAAGCCATAGGAAGTTGAGGTGGTAGTGGTGGATATCCAAAAGGTCGTTCCAGAGGTGTTTGCGATCAACGATGTCGCAGCTGCCGTGAACCGTCGAAAGGATAGTGCGTTTGGGGATCAAAGGGTGTTCCATCTAACAAGAAAGGGCTTGTCAGGAGTCCCGGATGACTCCGATCTTGACGTCCTTCGAGCAGAGGATCTAAATGTCATGTCTGTTAGCAATGGCCGAATGAAAGCCTAACTGTAGTTGAATGGATTTGAGTCTTTTGTAGGAAATTTTGGGTTCAATGATGATCAAGATGTCGATCTTCTGGATTTTTTTAAGCCGGTGATTCTCCTCATGGTAGGTTTGTTCGCCAGACTACGGACATTCCAGGAGAGGATGGTCAGCATTAATGGAGCTTAGGGGAGTCGATTGGTCCGTTTGGCTGCTGACCTGGTGTGCATGGTCGGGGACTTGGCATCCCCTTTCTTATCGGATTTCTTTGATGTGGTGGAAGCCTCTTCCGCGGTAAATGTGCCAAGGATGGAGTCATGGGGGTGATAGAGGGAGTGTCTTCGACAGGTTTGACCGATTCTCTAGCATAGTCGAGATGGGGTTCCTCCGGAGGGATGTGTAGAGTATCGTTAGAGATGCCAATCTGGACGCCTTTCGACTGAAGCGGGAATCCAGTAGCAAGGACCTGAATACCTCCAAGGGCCTATTCTGGCCCTAGAATAGTAAGGGCTTCTACGACGGCTGCTTCGTGGGACGCTTGGTTGTTCGGGGTGTTATGGAGGGCTAGGAGGGCCTCCTTTTCGGCCTCCGGTGGGGGGTCACTGATGTCCTCAGAGTTTGTCCCGGGGACCACGACAGAGTCGACATGAAAGGCTATCTCTGGGTAGTGGTCGCTCGCATTAAAGACCATGGCATTAAACTGGTTGGAAAGGGGTATGTTTGGTGGGTGGAAGGGGATCATCGCATTGTCTGGGGAGGCTTCTCTGCTTGGTTTGCCTTCACTGGAGTTGAATCTGGTGTCGAAGTTCGGGAGAGGGAGCAGGGAGCTTAGGCCAAATTTTGAAAATTGTCTCCGTTGGGGTAGGATTCTTTCCGCACCAGTTTCTTCTTGAGTTCAGGATGGAGACGGAAGTAGTGCTTAGTGAGGTATCCGCGCAAATAACAGTGTGAGCAAAAGAGAATGTGGTTATCGTAGATGATTTGTTAGGTGTGACTCTAGTTTCCAAGTTCGATGGAGATATGGTTGGGGGGTTCGGAGGTGAGATCGAGTTCCACACAGATCTTGGCATATTGGGCTATGGTCAGGTTGCTAGTTTCTGCAGCAGTAGCCACGTATGTTCGGAAGGAGTTGGCGATACGCTTAAGGGCCACTGGAACGAAGCAAATGAGTGGAAGATTAGGAAGGGTCACCCAGGCAGCTACCGTCGCTGAGTCTTCCTTAGTGTTAAAGACCGACGACTACTTGATTATCTTCATCGGGTGGGAATCGACCATACTGGTGCCTTTGGACCACACGGTCCTGTGGTGAAGATCGGAGAAGAGATGGAGCAGAATATGCCTCGGGTCGAGAGGGGCCACCCTGTATGCAGCCGAGAGCCGCCAACCAGTAATAACCTCTGTACCCGAGATAGTTTGGGGCAGCCTGAGGAGAATTTGAGGACAAAGGAGTAGGGAAAGGAATTGGCCAGTAAGGTCAGTTCCTGCTCGATGAAGGGCACCGTAAGCATGGGGGATGCCAGCGAATACTCCACTTCGGGAAGGGGAACGTCCTAGAACAGGAGACCCTATTTGGACGTTCTGTCAGGATGAAGCTTGTCGGCGAAGGTAGGTAGCGGAGGAGCCGACTTGGGTGACTTACCCCGGTCCAAGCAGGGGGCTAGCTGCACGGGGGGCGGCGGGGAGGGTGGAGCTACAACCGTCCGGGGAGATGGGACCGAGCTGGGGATGAGAGCGATGAGGTCGTCCGAAAGCAAGGTTAGGGATGGGGTGATATATACATATATATATATATATATATATATATATATATATATATATATATATATATAATATATATATATATGGGGTGATATGTACATATTGAAGAACAGTTTGGCAACTCTAGAGGGGGGTGAATAGAGTATATATAGAAAAATGACCAATTAAAATAACTCTTTCACCAATAATAAATAATCAGAGTAAAGTGCAGAAAATAAAAGGAGATCAAAAGAGCATACGCAAACACAGCGATTTTAACCTGGTTTCCCTCGTGGAGGACTAGTCCAGGCCTGAGAACTCTAGCTCAGGATTCAAATCCACTATTTATGAAATAGTAGTTTACAACCGTGCCTTTACTTCAGAAGAGCACGTCAACTTCTAACAGAGGATCGCAGTGGCGATTTGCTTGGAATTGTCCAAGCGACTTCTTCGACTCTTGCACAAGAATCCTAACTGAGAGATGCTGAGCACTCGAGACTTAGAAGGCTTGTGGCTAGTAGATGGGAAGGGTATGGCTTATTTCAGCTACAAGAGAGAAAAGAAGAGAAGATTGGGTGTATTGGAATGAGAGAATTCATGCCCTATTTATAGTGTTTTTATAGGCAGAATTCGGCCAGAATTCGGGTAGGAAAATTCAAATATTTGGCCGTTGGACAACTAGCAACCAGCTAACCCTAAAATTAGGGTTCCTGATTTCTAGGGGACAGAGTTCGGCCCGAACTCTGTGTGGAGGCAAAGTTCGGCCCGAACTCTGTCTCCAGAGCACAGAGTGGTTCAAAAGGGATTTTTGGGCAGTGTTTGGTTCAGTGGAGCTTGGGATTTTGGGTAGGCTGTAGACTAAGTGTCAAGAGCTCAGCATGACTCAGAGTACACAAGTCTAGACTCAATGAAAATATAAAATACAGACTCGAAAACACACTGAGAACCGAAGACTGAGCTGTCGTCTGTCTTGAACGGAATGCAGACGTCGTGTGTCGTATTGAATTAATACAGACATTATTTAGTCAATGTAGTCAATATTTGCTTGACTGTGACTTTGTGTCAACACACACACACATATATATATATATATATATATATATGTATATATATATATATATAAACGAAGAATATTATTCAAATCAAACAGGGATTGGTGCCGGGAGATGGCCCAAGCACCTACAAAACCTCCACTCTGGAGGAAGCCTACCTACCAAACCAAAACAAGGAGGCGATACCGACCGGGGGACCCGGGGGGCAGAATTAGAGGGGTACGTGGGAAAAAAGGACGGGGAGGACCCGCCCACCCCAAACTAAGGAGGATACTTAAAGGGTGGGATATGCTTCTTCCCCGAACTGGAAGAGCGGAGGACCCTAGGCGGGACAGACACCGCTGCAAACTGTGACGTTTCCCGTTTAGGCTGCACCTTCCGCGATCCGATGGGCTTCAGAGTCAAGAATTTGTCTGCGAAATAGGACTCCAGGTTGACATGTTCGTTGTTGTGTATACCCAGCGCCGCATCAAGGGCCTGTTCGACCTCAAGCATTCTGGGTAGGATCGCGTAGGCTAGATCGGGGTTATCGTCCAGGTTGTGAAAGCCGTGGAGTTCCCGGAGCGCCTCTTTTAGGGAGCACACAGTCACAATCTGCTCGAAAAATCTCGATATTGGATTGGGGATTCGCTGAGCGAAGAAGCTAGAGCTGCAGCGGTATTATCAAGGTTGAGTGTTGGATCAGAAGCGACGCGGCCAGCGGGGGGTGAGGTGCTCGAGTTAGGATCTTCAGTTGGGGCTCATTACTGAGTGGCGACGATCGGGGCTCCCGAGGAATATTGTGGTTCGGCGGCCTCGGAGGAAGCAGAGATTTCCTGCAGACTGATACCCTGGGCGGTGCTAGCTGACTGATTGGCGGTGTCAAAGGCTACGTGGTTTTGGCCTTGGCCTTTGTTGGAGGGTGTATTGGGCAGACAGGAATGGAGAGCTCTACTGGATCATCGGAGGTGTCCTGTTCAAGGGAGTCGAACTGGTTGGCAGTTAGCAGCAAAATTAGAGAGGTGTAGGGGAGATGCTCGATAGACGTGGCCCCTGAACAAAGGAGGGTATCCTGCGCTTCCTCATGGGGTGGGACACTGAGATCCTCTGAGTCCGTGCCGGGGTCCTTGGTGAGGTCGGCCTAGGGTGAGTCAATAGCTTCTGCCACGAGGGCATCGAACTGTTTGGACAGAGGAAGGGCATGTGGTTGGTAGGGGATAACGGTTTTTTCCATTGAGTTACCTCTACCTGCTTTTCTTTCACTGGAGTTGAATCTGGTATGGGAGTTCGGTAGAGAAATCATGGGTAGATGGAAGAATTTGTGGTGTCGGTCTCCTTTGGGATCTGTCCGCTCTGGTTTTTTTTGAGCTCAGGGTGGAGAAGGAAGCAATGCTTGGATAGGTGACCGCGTAAATGGCAGTGCGTGTAGTATATTATGTGATTGTCGTAGATGAATTGCTGAGTGTGAGACCGGTTGCCAAGTTCAACGAGTATATGGCTGGGGGGCTCTGAGGTGAGGTCGAGTTCGACACATATCTTGGCATAGTGTGCTTTGGTCAGGTTGCTGGTTTCTGTAGCGGCGGCCAGAAGGTCCCGAAGGAGTTGGCTATACGCTTAATAGCTACCTGCACGAAACAAATGAGGGAGAGATTGGGTAGGGTGACCCAGGCAGCCACCGTTGCTGAGTCTTCCTTGGAGTTAAAGTTGGCCGACCACTTGATAATCTTCATCTGGTGGGAGCCGACACTACCGGTGTCTTTGGACCACACCATCATGTGGTCAAGGTCGGAGGAAAGGTATAGCAGAATATGCCTCGGGTCGAGGGGGCTACACTGTATTCGACCGATAGCCGCCAACTAGCTATAACCTCTTCGACCCTAGCGAGTTTAGGATAGCCTGATGAGAATTTGAGGACGAAGGAGTAGGGGAATGAGGAGGCCAAAGAGGAGAGTTCCTGGTCTGTGAAGGGTACCGTCGGTATGGGAGATGCCGGCGGATACTCGACTTCGGGAAGAGGGACATCTGGGATCAGGAGCCCCTGCTTAGGGGCCTTGTCAGGGCAAAGGATGTCGGCAAAGGAAGGGGACTGGCGCTGAGAAGGGCCCGACGAGGGTTGGCTGGAGGAAGGGAAGCACCAGGAGAAGCGGTCCCCAATAGGGGTAGGCTTGCGCCCAGGGAGGAGGGAGGCTGACTCCTGGTAACTCCAGGTAGCGCGAGCGCGTAAACCTGGGTTGTGCCCGAAAAAGGTGGGGGCTAGGGAGCGCCCAGAAGGGGGATCTCTAGGGAGGGGCCAGGGTGCGTCGAGGGTAAGACCGACAAGCTCAGCCGACCAGGGACGCAACCCGACGGGCACAGGAGCCCGGCCGCATCGGAGAGTAGCATCATGTCTCCCATCGAAGAAGAAGAAGAGGAGTTGAGGGGGCGGGAAGGGAGGAGGGTAGCGCCCACAGTGTAGGTGGGATGCATCGGGGAGGGAAGATGGCTTGTGCCAACGCTAAGGGTTGCGCCCACAGATGGCGCAATTGAAAGGAGAGGAAGGGTGGGTTGCACGAGCCCCTGCAAGAGGGGGGACGGGAAGGTAAGGGTGGGGCCCACACCAGGCGCAACCTGAGGGAGGGACGAGGGGACCGCTCTAACTGCGCCCACAATGGCGCCTGAGCGAGAAGGAGTATAGGTGCCAAGGGGTGCGCAGTCAACTGGCAGAGAAAGAGTACTGGCACCAAGCGGTGCACGGTCAACTGGCAGAGAAGGATAGCTGGCACCAAGGGGTGCGTAGTCAACTGGCCGAGAAGGAGAATTGTCACCAAGGGGTACGCAGTCAACTGGTAGAAAAATGGAGCTAGGGAGCCTACCTAGCTGGGTCGTGCCAAACTTGGCACCTAAGAGAGCAGCCACATTAGCACTATAAGGTGCGCTGCGCTTAGGCAGCGGCAGGTGGCACAAAGGTTAACAAAGGTTGACCGCGCCCAGGGGGGTGCCCCCCAACCAGGGACCATTGCCCGAGGGGGGTACGAGGCCAGGGAGCAGAGCCCGAGACCTGTCCTCCACGTGGCCAGCGAACAGTCCTCCGAAGGGAACCGAGCCAGCAGGCCTGGAGGCGCTGGGGGGCCCGAGGTGGGAGGAGAGCGGCTATGATCCGGCGGCTCCGGGAGGGAAGTACCGGACCTGCGCGGGGCTCCGGAGGGAAATAGGGGGTGAGGGGCGACCAGAGGATCTAAGGGGAGCAACGCGTTCGCCGGCTGGGATTGGGCGGAAGGGGAAGGGATGGGGCGAGGCAGACGGGAAAGAAAGCGAAGGGCGGAGGGGGTGGGGTGGGTAGACGGACAGACGGCGGAGAGAGAGGCGCGGGAGAGGAAGAGAGAGAGGAGAGGGGAGCTGGGTCGATGGGGATTTCGAGAAGAGCAAGTAGGTCAGGCAGGGTCGCCATGGAGAAGAAGGAGGGGGAGAGGGGCGGGTGGGAGGGGGCTAGGGGACCGCCGGACTGGCGTTGCTGTACTCGGCGGCGAGCGGGGCGGCAGCTATAAAACCCCTAAATTTCTACTATTTTTTTATATATAAATTTGGTACTGATTTTTTTTCTATTGTACGTAGCATAGTTGTATTGTACGTAGTGCGCAAAATTTCATTTTTCGTAATCGCTCGACGAGTGCTAATATGTGCGAGCGTACATATTTTTAGAAAAATATTTTTTTCTACTTTTATAGTTTCAAGATAATATATATAATAATTATTCTTAGCTATCAAAATTTCTAAATTTATGATTTTATCTATAAAAAGCCTTTTTTTAGACAGTTATAATAATAAATAATATTCTTATAAAATGGTATACTAGAAAAGTGTATATTTGTAAATATTATTTGTGCATACATATATATTTCGTAATAGTTTATTTTTTAATAATAATGTAATTTTCGAAATTATTATTAATAGTATTTTTGGAAAACATATTTTGAAATTATTATGACAATTTAAATCTTGATTTGAATTTTGGATTTATTTAAATTAATATCTATAATTGGAATTTGAATTATCTTATTTTTAAACTAAAAGAATTTAATTAGATTTAAATTGGATTTGTATTTGGATTTGGATTTGATTTATTTTAAATTTATTAATAGCATATTATTTAAAATGAGATTTAAATCTTTTCCTAATCCTATCCAATTGGGAATTCCCACATCCTATAAATAGGCAGGTACTCATCCATATATTTTTATTCTCCAAATTCCACAATCAAACGTGCGTGCATCGTGTCCGTGTTCCCCGTCCAAATTCTTATTCCATCTATTTACAGATACATCTATTTCTCATGTCGGACACACCCCCGACACGCAACAGTAAATTCTAGCCCCTAAACCTAATTTTTCCCGACCCTTGCCGCCAAAGCCTACGGTCGACTTCCCGACACTGACCACCACCACGCCAGCACCCTCACCTCCTCCCAGACTTCTCCGCAGCCCTTCTTCTCCAGAGCATCACATACCCAAACCAACCCTCGACATTACCACCGCAGCCTGTTACTCTCCGTCGAAGTGCAGTATCGACCACCGCTCAGCCCGACCCGACTTCTCTGCCAGACTTCACCCACGGACACCCAGCGGATTACCTCCAGATCACCGTCGTCTCCCTTAAAATTTGGTTACCACCTCCACTTCTGTCCAAGCCGTCAACCACCACCATTGTCTAACCTCGTAATCATCATCAGCACCCTCGCCAAGTCAACCCACCAGCACCATCACAGAATCGGCCGCCACCACAACCTGACTTCGGTACCCTCGGCTTCGGCCAGCCTCGCCCCAATCACCTCTCTGGCCGCCGACTCCCATCATCGTCATCATAACCACCATAAAATAGAAAACCCAAAAACCACCACAAGAAAAAAAAACTGACACCACCACCGCCACTTACCTCCTGCCACCGCACCGGAGCGCCGCGGTCAGCCGACCTCGCCTCGGCGCAGCTCGTCCTCGAGCACAGGGGCCGCTGCCTCCTTGCGTCAAGACCATGACTTCCCAACCACCGTCGCGGTGAACTCCACCGTGTCCCCAAGCCCTCGCCTTGGCCGCCCCTACGATCTCTCCCGACCGATGACTCCCTGCAGCTCCGTCGAGCCCTAGATCCGACCACCGTGAACCCCTGCTTCCTCCTCCGATCATCTCTCCCGTTGTCCTCCGCCCACCGCTTCCACTGAACCCCCGTCGCCGACCGTCCACCACCGCCCGGCCACCCTCAGCGCCGAGCGGCCACGACGCCACCCCGGTGATCCCGTCCCCTTTCCTTTCCTTCTCCGACCGAGATGACCCTCTCCGGCGTGCCCTAGCCGCCCGCGTCCGTTGCGCCGAACCACGTACGCCGGCGCCGTCCTTGCGGCCGAGACCTCCCCCTCTTGCCTTTTCTCCCGCAGCTCCGTCGCCGCGTACTCGCGTAACCCCCGCCGGCGCTCCACTCCGAGCCCCGACCTCCCGCTCCTCTCTCCCTCTTCCCTTCTCCTTCCCTCATCCTCTCTCTCCCTCTTCCTAAATCAAGTTCTCTCTCCATAATTCCTTTTTAATAGAAGAGTTCTGTCTTCATTTGTAATATTTTATGTTATGTTATTTTATTTTTATTTTATTTTTTGTTGTTAATTATTATTATTATTATTATTATTATTATTATTATTATTATTATTATTATTATTATTATTAATATTATTATTGTTATTCTTTAATCTTGAGAAGAGAGCACAGCAGCTCCCTGTTGTGTGAAATTTTTTCTATTTTCTAATTTATATTTTTTTGTTTTTTTGTTTGGTTCTTTCCTTCTTCTTTTCTCTCCTTTGTTTTATTATATTTATTATTACTAAATTTCCATAAACGATTTAGTTGTATGTATATGGTGAAGTGTGGTTACTAATAATAATTAAAATAATAATAAATAAACTATTTGGAATTTATGTATAGTTGTTTTCAAATTACTAGTGTATTAAAATATATAGTAGTGGGCTTGATCCTTATCAAAATTTGTTTTAAAATAATTATTTTTAACTATTTTAAATATAGTGTTTTGACCAAAATAATATTATACAAACTTGTAGTTTATTTTCCTAAAACCACCTCCTATTTTTGCAGTATTTATTGAATGGCATATTTTAGCTAATAAAATTATTTTCTAGTATTACGAATATCTTATGAAAGTCTTATACATATTATTTAGCCAATTTCCTTCGATTATTATCATGTCCGAAGCTAGTCCCACTATTCCTATCCCATTGTCAATCATGTATTACCTTATGTCCACCTTAACTAATTTGACCCTTCTGGACCCAATGGAACTGTCCGTGCCACCACCCGAGGTCACCTTGTGTAGTTGTTACTCGAAGTCGCAGTTCGTGCCACATTGATCATTGCAGTACACCAGGCGTCCTACTAGGCAAGACACCGTGCCACTTGCTGTTTATTTATTTTAGCTCATATTTCATGCATTATTTATTTTCTTTATGCAAAATAAATTATGATACATGGCATAACCTGTTAGACATACTGTTCAGTTATATTTCCTACTATGTATTATTTTTCTTACACATTAAACCTAGAATTAAGGGACCCTCTTGTGTGTTGCATTCATTGGCCTTGACACGTTGTACCACGAAGTTGTGTGTCGCATGTAGAACACGGATATGTGTGACTTGCTGGCCACCGGTACGTATAAGCTGTGCGATAGGAATAACTGCTAATAGAATTGTATGCTAGTTTGACTTAGCGGTTATAGAGGTTAATGTTGTGGATACAACATAGTAGGCATTGGGCGGGGAGGACAATTCCTTAGCGTATGGGCTTCGATGCACTTTTTCTTTTATAACCCGTGAGCTCCGCAGGAGACGCGGGTCAGATTACCCATGATTACTGACGGCCACTGACGTTCTGCGGAATGTCATGCTCTTATTGATGGGGCCTCTTATACCCCAAGGGGGGACCATGCCGATCCTATTTAGCCAGGGCCCATGCATAGGAAGGATTGTTCTTAACAATATTTCACTTAGATTGGTTAGGCACCTTTATCCGTTAGGTACAAGTACTTTTGGTTTGGGTACTTGTATCTGACCGTGGCTTGGAACAATAACTTATCGCGGATTAGTTTGTCACATCTTGTCCTTGTTTGGTTGTAGGTGTGACTTACTACTTCGATGAGAAGGTATTGAACTTTATTGGGGTCCGGATACCATATTGGATTCATAGCATGGAAAGATACGTCACCGTAAATTAGTTTACCATCTTCTGTCCTTGTTTGGTTGGGGGGATGGTTTGCTAGTTCAATAGGTATGTATTGGACCATGTTATAATTCAATTGACTTATTTATTTGAGCAATATTTATTCAATTTATATGGCATGATATTATATGTCTTGTTACGTCCCTCTGAGGACCTGGTTATCTTTCCAGGTGTGTGCTCTTGTCTTTCGCAGGTGTTCTAGCTCTAGCCGTGATCATTGCTATTCTTCGAAGATGATTGCACTTTAATCTTCTTCGCTACGCTCGCCAAACTCATTTCATCTTCCATGTATTTTTCTCTTACTTGTTGGTAGTGGATTTATCTATGCCCAACATATTATATCAAGACAATTTATTATCATTATATGATATCATTTATTCATTTATTTTGTGTGGATGAGACTAGTTATGGTTCTACTGCATTTTACAGCTTATGTATTCATACGAGATTTCCATATATTGGAGTGTACTTCGTATGAGTACAGCTGGAATGTCTACGTTCCTAGTCCTATGTATTTTGGGACTGGGGCGTTACATGTTTTTGTGGTGGCCCATGCAGGTCAAGATAAATTAATTGGTTACTTTTCCGTACCAAGCAAGCCTGCGAATAGGATTAGAAGTCTAGGATCTCATCCATATACTTGACCTCTTTCCTCGATTCCATATTCGAACTATTGTTCGACTCATCGACTGCATCTTGCTTGATTCCTCCTATCATTATTCTTATCTTCCCTTCGTGCTTGCTAGAGATTGACCCTACTAGTTAGACATGTTACTTTTGTCCCAAAACACTATTAGTTTATTTCTTTTAAGTTGGGTAGAATACCTTGTGACCTAGAAATCCCTTTGTCCTTATGACCTATATTAGTAAGTTACTTGGAATCTAGAAATTAGAGGACCCTAGCCCATCTAGCCAACAAGGCCTTGGACAAGAAGACTATAGGACGACTGTATAAAGACCATCGCAGGACATGACTTAGATCTTTTCGATTTTTAAACTCTTGTGCCTATAATTTCACCCTCTTGACAAATATTGCTTCTATAATCTAGATTTGCAAGTTCATTGATTCATCGAACTTGTTCACGATATATGTTAATGGAAGAGCTCCCACTAACATATTGTCTAATCAGAACCGGTGCATAATGGTCTGATCAACCAAGTGAACTTTGGTTCACTTTTTTTCTATTATTCTACGTGTATGGAACATAATTAAACTTGGCCTTTAGAATCCCATCCACGACTGCCTTGACAATTCCTTTAAAATTTTTCGGTCATCTTTGAATCACGTATTCGTACTCGATAATATCGTCTTTGAAATCCTTATCGCTTTCGCCTTCACCTATTTTAGAAGGACGAAGGCATTGTACTTTTCTTTGCCCTATCATGACTTTCAAATCGCTTAAATATAGAAGTGAAATCTAATTCGTTTTCTAAATCGTGCCCTCAACCTACTCTCAAGAGACCATAACTTTAAGGTCTCTAATTTATTTTATTTCATCCCATACTATTCTTTATTGCGCGTCATCTTAAACATTTTTCTTCTTGCGTTAATCCATGATTATCTTCACCTTTATTGAAATCACGACTCTAATGCATGTTTTAATTAAACGTCATTTCCTTGTCTCGTCCAATGATTTGACTGCACTTCCTTATTAATATACCCTTGCACCTTCTCACCCCCTACAAATTCTTAATTTCGAGGACGAAATTCTTTTAAGTTGGGTAGGATGTAAAACTCCTAAATTTCTACTAATTTTTTATATATAAATTTGGTACTGATTTTTTTTATTTTCTATTGTACGTTGCATAGTTGTATTGTACGTCGTGTGCGAAATTTCGTTTTTCGTAATCGCTCGACGAGTGCGAATATATGCGAGCGTACGTATTCAATATAATATATATAATAATTATTTTTAGCTATCAAAATTTCTAAATTTATGATTTTATTATGAAAAGCCTTTTTTTAGACAGTTATAATAATAAATAATATTCTTATAAAATGGTATACTAGAAAAGTGTATATTTGTAAATATTATTTGTGCATACATATATATTTCGTAATCAATTATTAGTTTATTTTTAAATAATAACGTAATTTTGAAATTATTATTAATAGTATTTTTGGAAAAACATATTTTGAAATTATTGTGACAATTTAAATCTTGATTTGAATTTTAGATTTATTTAAATTAATATCTATAATTTGAATTTGAATTATCTTATTTTTAAACTAAAAGAATTTAATTAGATTTAAATTGAATTTGTATTTGGATTTGGACTTGATTTATTTTAAATTTATTAATAGCATATTATTTAAAAGAAGATTTAAATCTTTTTCTAATCCTATCCAATTGGGAATTTTCACATCCTATAAATAGGCAGGTACTCATCCATATATTTCTATTCTCTAAATTCTACAATCAAACGTGCGTTCATCGTGTCCGTGTTCTCCGTCCAAATTCTTATTCCATCTATTTACAGATACATCTATTTCTCATGTCGGACACACCTCCGACATAACAGTAAATCCTAGCCCCTAAACCTAATTTCTTCCGAACCTTGCGGCCAAAGCCTACGGTCAACTTTCCGACACTGACCCACCACCACGTCAGCACCCTCAACTCCTCCCAGACTTCTCCGTAGCCCTTCTTCCCCAGGGCATCACATACCCAAACCAAACCTCCAACGTTACCACTGCAGCCCGCTACTCCCCGTCGAAGCGCTGTATCAACCACCGCTCGGCCAGACCCAACTTCTCTGTTAGACTTCACCCATGGCCACCCAGCGGATCACCTCCAGATCACCGTCGTCTCCCTCAAAATCCAGTTACCATCTTCTCTTCTGTCCAAGCCGTCAACCACCACCATTGCCTAACCCCGTAATCATCATCAGCACCCTCGCCAAGTCAACCCACCACCACCATCACGGAATCGGCTGCCGCCACAACCTGACTTCGGTACCCCCGGCTTCGGCCAGCCTCGCCCCAATCACCTCTGTGGCCGCCGACTCCCATCATCGTCATCACAACCACCATAAAATAGAAAACCCAAAAACCACCACAAGAGAAAACAAGTGACACCACCACTGCCACTTACCTCCTGCCACCGCACCGGAGCGCCGCGGTCAGCCGACCTCGCCTCGGCGCAGCTCATCCTCGAGCATAGGGGCTGCTGCCTCCTTGCGTCGCGACCATGACTTTCCGACCACTGTCGCGGTCATCTCCGCCTTGTGCCGAAGCCCTCGCCTTGGTCCGCCCCTACGATCTCTCCCACCGACGACTCCCTGCAGCTCCGCCGAGCCCTAGATCCGACCACTACGAACCCCTGCTTCCTCCTCCAATCATCTCTCCCGTTATCCTCCGCCCGCCGCTTCCACTGAACCCCCGTCGCCGACCGTCCGCCCCGTCCGGCCTCCCTCAACGCGAGTGGCCACGGCGCCATCCCGGTGATCCCCCCCCTTTTCTTTCCTCCTCCGACCGAGATGACCCTCTCCGGCGTGCCCTAGCCGCCCGGTCCACTGCGCCAAACGGCGTCCGCTGGCGCCGCCCTTGCGGCCGAGACCGTCCCCCTCTCGTCCTTTTCCTCCCGCAGCTCCGCCGCCGCGTGCTCGCGTAACCCCCGCCGGCGCTCCACTCCGAGCCCGACCTCCCGCTCACTCTTCCTCTTCCCTTCTCCTTCTTCATCCTCTCTCTCTCCCCTTCCTAAATCAAGTTCTCTCTCCACAATTCCTTTTTGATAGAAGAGTATTGTCTTCATTTGTATTATTTTATGCTATATTATTTATATTATTTATTTTTTTGTTGTATTATTATTATTATTATTATATTATTATATTATTATTCAATCTTGAGAAGAGATCACAGCAGCTCCCTGTTGTGTGAAATTTTTTCTATTTTCTAATTTATATTTTTTTGTTGTTGTGTATTTGTTTGGTTCTTTCCTTCTTCTTTTCTCTCCTTTGTTTTATTATATTTATTATTACTAAATTTCCATAAACGATTTAGTTGTATGTATATTGTGAAGTGTGGTTACTAATATAATTAAAATAATAATAAATAAACTATTTGGAATTTATGTATAGTTTTTTTAAATTACTAGTGTATTTAAAATATATAGTAGGGGCTTGATCCTTCAAAAACTTGTTTTTAAAATAATTTTTTTAACTATTTTGAATATAGTGTTTTGACCTAATAATATTTATACAACTTGTAGTTTTTTTTTTCCTAAAACCACCTACTATTTTCACAGTATTTATTGAAAGGCATATTTAGCTAATAAAATTATTTTTCTAGTATTACAAATCGTCCGAAAGTCATAATATATTATTTAGCCGATTTCCTCGATTATCAACATGTCCGAAGCTAGTCCCACTATTCCTATCCCATTGTCAATCATGTACTACCTTATGTCCACCTTAACTAATTTACCCTTCTGGACCCAATGGAACTGGCCGTGGCCACCACCCGGGTCACCTTGTGTAGTTGTTACTCAAGTCGCAGTTCGTGCCACATTGCATTTGCAGTACACCAGCGTCCTACCAGGCAAGACACCTTGCCATTTGCTGTTTTATTATTTTGCTCATATTTTATGCATTATTTATTTTCTTTATGCAAAATAAACTGTGATACATGGCAAAACCTGTTAGACTTACTGTTCAGTTATATTTCCTGCTATATATTATTTTTTTACACATTAAACCTAGAATTAAGGACCAC
>JANAVB010011945.1:0-50497 GCA_029216955.1 Iris pallida | reverse complement strand
AGATCTAAGCCTATCCCTCCTCCTCCTCCGCCTGTCTTCACATCCCTCCTCCGCATCCCCACCATGGTTCGACTTGTTCTAGCGAACAGCCGGCCAACTGACTCATCGTCAATCCACAACCATTGTTGTGCCGGCAGTGACAATCAACTATTGTGGAGTGGTCGAGGCTTCGTCGCTCCACGACGTCAACTCCATCGTGTCTCGTTGAACCCTCCAATCCGACGAGCAGCAATCTTCGCTCTAGCCAGTTGGTGCTGCCATCGTACAATTCTGTGCATTTCAGTTACAGGACTACTCGAGATTGATCGAGTCTCAACTAACTAGGACCTCGATCAACGAGTTATGTTATCCATCGCGTTCTTCTGAGTCCGACGAGTAATTCGTGGTAGCTGAGAGATCCCTGATGCAACCTTGATCAGCCAATTCATCGATCGATCTCAAATATTCCTTGATTACTTGATATTCCATGAAAAAAAATGACAATCAAACACTCAAATAAATTTATCATAAAAACTTACACTACAAAATATAGCAAATTAGCGACTGAAATAGCGACTAACGTATTTCAGTTGCTATAATAGCGACTGAACATTGACTGATAGTCTACGAATGGCTATTTCAATTCACCAGCCATCGCAGGTCAGTCGCTAAAACGTTGGGGGGCAAATTAACAATTTTTTAGTGATTGACTATTTTCGTCGGTCAATAGTTGATTTTTTGTAATTTTAATTAGAGACTAACCAGCGATGTAATGCTTAGTCGCTTGAAAATTAATATAAGCCCCCAAAATCGATATCAGCCATCCCAAAATTTTGGTCCCTAAAAATATTCCCTCCTCTTCTTCCCAACCCTGCCTGCTCTCTTCCTCCTCGACACAGGTCGACGCGCCATCTATGTCTCCTCTCTTCTCTCCTCCCGACTCCCTTCGCTGCTCCTCTGAACGTTGCTCCTCCCGATTCCCTCTGCCGCTCCTCCCGATTCCCTCCGACATCAACGCCTCCTCTGAACATCGAGGTATATTTGTTCAAAAATTTCTTTAGGGCTTGGTGTTTTTTTAGTTGTAACTTTTTTAAACGCATCAATTTAAGTTTTTCCCCCTTCAATAACATGTCTAGTATGGAGTTTTTTCCCTTCAATTTCTTTAGGGTTGTGCTAGTTTTGAGAGTTTCCATCTATTGTTGAATGTTCTTTAGGGTTGTGTTAATTTTTGCTTTTTAAACAATTTTTAGGTATTTTTAAGGTATTCTGGGCGATTTTATACCTAGATGACCCAAAGAAAATATATACTCAATGTTATTGTTCCATAAAAAGGATTAAACTGTGATTAATAGGTTGAGAAATCTTCTAACTAATCGAAAATTTCAAGACCAACAATTAATAAGATATCTGATTAATAAAAAATTAAGTGGCTGTGTAGACATTATGTCGATATTGTTCAATTAACATAACACTACTCAATATGCTTGATTAAGTGGTTGTGTGCTATGTGTAGGTGATGATTTTTTTTAAGGATTCATATGTTTTCTTGGGCCACATGTGACCTGTCGTGGCAACTTTGGCTGTCTGTTTGATGATTCTATGTAGTAGTAGTAGTGCTCTATGATTATCTAATATTAAACATATAATATTACAAAATATGGACATAAGCTCTCTCTGATGTTGCTTAAACCTTGACAGCTCTTATGTATAATTTTAGATTTTGCTAATTTTGTATTCCTCAGCTCTTATTGTGTTCTTTTAGTAGCGCATAGCATTGCACCTCTGGCTTGACACACTAAGATGAGTCTCGTCGGTAAGAATTCTTGTTATTAATTTTTCTGCAAATTCACATGTTATGATGCACTATAATTTGTGTTGTGAATACTAGTGTGAAGTTGTCCGTCGATGGAGAAATTATTGATTGAATTCTATGGAGGGTTGTTCATAAGCTCTCTCTGATGTTGCTTAAACCTTGACAGCTCTTATGTATAATTTTAGATTTGCTAATTTTGTATTCCTTATCTCTTATTGTTTCTTTAGTAGCGCATAGCATTGCACCTCTGGCTTGACACACTAAGGTGAGTCTCGTCGGTAAGAATTCTTGTTATTAATTTTTCTGCAAATTCACATGTTATGATGCACTATAATTTGTGTTGTGAATACTGGTGTGAAGTTGTCCGCCGATGGAGAAATTATTGATTGAATTCTATGGAGGGTTGTTCCTTGTTGTTACAAACTATATTTAAACTATTTTCGATCTACAAATACAAAGGAGGTTTGTCAGGTTCTTCTAAAAATTCAGAAGTTAAACCATTTATCGTTCCAAAATTGCTAAATTTAGTTTCGCCCAAATCTTAGAATTTTGTCACATCAAAACTGAATTACCCTCTTAGAGATGGCTACTAGTAACCTTAAATTCTATAGGGTTCAATACTTGGACTCTAGGATACGTAGGATAGGGGCACGCAGACACACAAAGGAAAAAAATGTCAAATCTGATTTTTTCAAACTCCCTACTCTTCTTTTTGAGTGTTAAGCGCTTGTATCATCTTGGATACGAGTTTTGTATTATATTAATTGTTGAGTTTCCAAGTACGATGGTTCTTCTCTCCTCTGAGAGCCCAACATATTTCTCATGATGGGATACATTTATACTGCTTATTTAGTTCGTTAATAATGCTTCAACTGTGCAACCAATAATTTCAACTGAGAGAGACTGTCTTTTTATAGAGAAAGAGAGCTGAGGAATACACAATAAGCTCTCTCAAAAAATTTCAGCTAAAACTGCTACTTGTACCTTAACAGAGGGCAAGAAAGAGCAATTGTGGAGAAGAAAGAAAATTATTCTTCAAACCTGATCACTTCTCATACAATATCATGATCGTATTTTGTAAATGTAGTAGGTTTTTGTTATAGTCCTACAACTTCCATTAAGTGTGTAAATCAGATAGGATTTTGTTAGCAGTATCTACTTAAGACATCTTCCAGATGTAGATCTTGCAAGTCTAAGCACTGCATATAATATAGGATATTATTTTTCTTAACATTTCTTCTTTAGAATTCAGAAAATTGAAAATTATATAATGTATGTGTTCCTATAAGTATTTTCATGGCAGAGACTTGGCAGGCTGCAGATTAACCTGTTCAAGGGTTGTCTTAATACCTAAGCTAGGTGCCTTGATATCTGCCTTGGCAGCAGCTAAGATACCTTTTAGAACACTACCTAAGCTAGGTGCCTAGATATCTGACATGGCAGATACCTTTGAGAACACCAATCATCATTGTCATTATTCTCCACTCCAAAGTCTCTTCACATGAAAATGGACCATATGGTTGAATACTTGAGAGTGCTTTGCTATTTCGATTGATCAAGGTTAGTCATCAGTATGTGCCATATCCATAACTATAATCGATAAGCAAGAGAGGGTAACAACAACAACAATGCCTTTATCCCAAAAACTTTGGAGTCGGAAGAGGTTCTTGTAACTAAACATATAAACAAGTCACAAGTCCATTTGTTCTGTAGGTTGACATACTCTCAGTTGTGCTATATTAGTCATGCAACCATCATGCCAACGCACATTTATCTACTATTGGATCTACATAGTAGATTTCCTTAGGAAAACATTAGAGGCTCGTCAATTAAATTGCAAATTATGAACACGTGTATTTAAGGATTGAATTCTTTTTCTGTAGGTTCTTGTAACTAAACATATAAACAAGTCACAAGTCCATTTGTTATGTAGGTTGACATACTCTCAGTTGTGCAATATTAGTCGTGCAACCATCATGCCATCTTCTTACCCTTCGTTTGGTAATTAATGATTTGTCTCACAGAGAGAGTTTAGCACATACCTCGTCATTTGGTAAGGTGCTAGCGCCAGTAATGGTGATGTCTTGCTTTTTTCCGGTCCCTTTATCCACAGCAATGACGGAAAGAATTCCATTCGCATCAATATCAAACTTAACCTCGATCTGTGGGACTTCCCGTGGAGCAGGTGGAATACCATCGAGACGGAAACTCCTAGAGACTTGTTGTCCCTCACAAACTCTCTTTCACCCTGAAGAACATTAATATCAACGCTAGTCTGCCCATCAGCTGCTGTCGAGAAGACCTCTGATTTAGAGGTCGGGAGAGTTGTATTCCTAGGAATGATCTTTGTCATCACTCCACCCAAGGTCTCTAGCCCCAAAAAGAGAGGTGTAACATCTAGAAGAACAATGTCACTAACATCTCCAGCCAACACCCCAGCCTGAAAATTAGAAGAGAACAAGAATTAACAAGTTTCTAAGAAAATTTCACACTAACAAGAGATGGATACGAAGATGAACTAGTGACGCAATTAACTATATGGCATATCAGCAGCATCTAAATGGCCTACAAAGATGTTCAGAAGCCTGACCTGCACAGCAGCGCTAAGGGCAACAACTTCGTCAGGGTTGACATAACATTGGGATCCTTTCCTGTCTTCTTCACAAGTTCCTGAACAGCTAGGATACGAGTAGATCCGCCAACAAGAATCACCTCGTCCAAATCATTAAAAGAGAGTTTACTATCTTTCAAGGCATTCTCCACAGGAGTTTTAAGCCTAAAAAAAACATAATCGCATGGATGATTAAAGTAGTAAAAAGACATCACGGTAAAAATGGTCATCAACAAAATATAAAAAGATATATAACGTGACCAAACATAGGGAATCAACATATATGAAGTAATGATATTCCTGGAAAACCACCAACTGAGAACCACAGGAAATGAAGAGCAAATGCAAACTTCTAGTACAAAAGGAAAAAAAAAGTCGTTTCTTTATATAATACACTACAGTACAACCAAGAGTACCTGTCAAGAAGGTCAGAATATCTACTACTGGATCTACATAGTAGATTTCCTTAGGAAAAATTAGAGGCTTGTCAATTAAATTGCAAATTATGAACATGTGTACTTAAGGATTGGAATTCTTTTTCTTTCCATAAAATCCTAAAAGCCTGTTATTGAACTTCCCAAACATTGGCAACAGTTTCATCTTATCTTTACTAGGGAACACTTCATTCTTTTTATAATAGATACACACCTTATTCTAATTAGGTTACATTCTTTGTGCTTGTACTGATTCTATTTGCATATAGTAGTTAGATATCATTCTCAAGTTACTAACTAATGCATGTGGTCATTTGTTGATAGTTGAAGCTACTCATTTCTCTTATTTAGAGCAGCGGGTTCTGTAAGGGAATTACAGTTTACATCACTTTATGTATTGACAATAGAAATAAAACCCAACTCACATAATATTCTTTAAACAATTTACAATTTCCCTCTAATTACAACAGGTATATGATCATTCTCAACCTTTTATCTGTGATTATCTTCATAGCATAACTGATAAAATGTTGGCCCTGGATTATTGTTCTGCTTTATATTTTGACTTCTTGGACAGGTTATTGATCTACAAAAATACTAGAAGGGTGTCAAATTGGAAGTAAAAATGTTGTGAATCGCAAAACAGAGGTTCAAGTGTAAAAGTTGTGCATTTATCCAAACACCTTCATTGGGAAAGCCACCCCAGTTCCTCTTTTCCTTTTTCTTCTGGACTTTGTAAATGAGAAATATTGTGTTCGTGTGTTTATTGTGACACCAATGAGTATTTCTGCTCATGTAGTTAATTCTCTACTTGGTAAATATGCATATGCTACTTATTACTGGATAGGTACTCGGTAAATATGCATATGCTACTTACTATTTGGTGACTTGAGGATGTACTGACTTAGATATTCCTCGTATAATTTTTCTCTCTTTGCAGTAATCATTGGAAATGTGTCCAGAGATGGTGCAATAAGAAGGGTGACACCACATGTGAGATGTCTTCAGGTGAGATTTTTTTCTTTATCTGGGACTCATTGGTTTCTAGCCTAGGTATGTAATGCACATTTACTGATTCTAGCCTTCATTCTCCTTGTATTGGTATTTCCAGCCATTTGAGCCTGGTTATACTGCTCTTCCTGCTTTTATTCGCCATGGGCATCCCCGTGAACTATAGGTACATGTTCATGTGTACAATGTGTATAAGTATCTAATTATGTAAGCGGTGTGTGCGTTCACGTACATGGAGACAATCTATACTTGTACGTGTATACGTAACTGATTTTATGGATTGTACTTAAGTATGGGGTTACATGTCCGTGTCCAGAGAGACTTCACTTTGGTACTAAGGTATGCCCTGCATTCATATGTGGGTACTGGTACTACTATACATTTATGTATGCAAATATGAAAGATTATAGTGGTAATATCTGGCCATCCAAGGTTCTCCATCTGAACCTCTGACAGCCTAGGAATTATGTAGGCCATCCGGTGTCGGACAAATATTGGTGACAACCTAGACACACCAAAATGGGTATCGTGTGCGTGTGGCCATGTCGTTACTGTTTCCATTTGTATCTGTCCCTGCAACATAAATGACACTTGACAGCACTACAATGGTGCATCTATGCTATAGCTTGTAATCAGGTTATTATTAACAGGGGAAGGTTTGCTCAACAACTGGTAACTTGAAACTCTTAGTTATGGTTTGTAATCTGGTTATTCTAAGTGGATAAGGATATTTTCAGTAGTATTTTGTAGTGTTCTTCATTATCATTTCTAATCTCTTACATGTAGTAGTTATTAACTTTCGACATCTTTATCTTTACAAATAGAAGTTCATATTCTTTAAAAACGTGTATTTTGGTTGTAATTTTATATATTTATAATACCTTTTTATACAGGAGACCTACAAAAAATTGGAGAGTCATGCCTCACAGGCCGCTGATCAGAAAGGGGCAGCGGCAGGTACTAGTACGCCACGTATGCCCTATGAGAGGAATGACTTGTGGGTACAGGCTGTTGGGTGAGGAAAGGGCGGTAGCGTGTACAGTACCAGGTCGTTAGCATCGCAACCGTTGATATACTTCCGAGCTCTTCCACTTGCACATTCTACTACCAATCCTGCACATGCAACTCCTACTGGCGTTCTTACTATGGAGAAGATGACCACCATGATGTTCGGTTTTCAGAGACATTATTTTGTGATTATTGTACTAGTTTATCTTTTTGTATGAATGATGTATGGTTGATGTTGGACATATTGGACACGGCTATGATATATATATTTATTTTTTATGTTTATGTAGTTTGTGTATGTTTTTATTTTTGTTTATATCATTGATATTGTGGTGCTAAAAGTTGTTTGTATTGTATTTATGTGTGTTGTAGACTTATTTATATTACTCTTACAGGATGTGCACAACATGATTTCTATAAATCTGGAAAAAAAAATGATTCAATGATGGAATAATGACTAACCGGCGACTAAAAAAACTGAAAAAATAATAGAAGCGACTACCCAGAGACTAACCGGCGACTAAATAAGGTCAGTCACTAGATATCAACTATAAGCATTATAATCGTAAGTTCATCGCAATGTAGTCGCAAATTCGTCGCTGTGGCAGCGACTAAATATTTAGTCGATAGTTAGTCGTTATTTTTAGTCGCTATTTCAGTCGAAAGTTAGTCGCTGTAGCGACGAACTAGCGACTAAAATTGAACAGCGATGTTGCTTTTAGCGACGAAAAATTATAGTCGCTGGTTAGTTGCTAAATTGGTTTACCGACTGAAATGTCTATTTTAGCGACTAAAATTTCAGTCGCTATTTAGCTATTTTTTTGTAGTGTTATTTGATTTTCACAAGAAAATAATTGCAATCAAACACCTTCATTATGGAAAATATAAAGTTCCATGGAATTTCTTTCTAGTAAAATAATTTCGTGAAATTAATTTCTATTCCACGTATTTTCCATCTTGCAATCAAAGGCACCATAAAATGACACTTTCGACCAATTTTGATTCAGTGATGTTTTTTTTGTTTCGCACATTCATTGATTATGGGAGAAAAATAGATCAATTATTACTAATAGAAAATTGTTAGTACGCTAAAGTTTTTTTTTTTTTTAAATACACTAAAAATTAAAGCCGAGATAACTTTCACAAGTCAGTTTGGCAGAAATCATGCAGTTGGGGGTTGGAGTTTTTTGGTTGGATTTGCTTAGAATTTATTTTGTTTGATTTGTTTGATTGCAGTTATGGGTAGTTTGTTTGATATATATCATTTTAGATAGGATTAAATTTAGTTTAACTTTTTATTAACATTAATTTATAAATTATCTTTTGATAAGTATAAGTTCCTACAACAAATATAAAATTTACAAATTATTTTTGGTTAATTTGTTAGTAAATCTAATTTAACAAGTATAAAATAGCTACTAATAAGTAATTACATAGGTTGGAATAAATGAATGAACCAGATGAATTAAGTATGCAATTTATTTTTATAGAATTAAATAATTAATCAAATAAATTACGGATTTATAAACCTATATATACATGAAAGTATGTATGTGTATTGTGAGTATGCACATGCATATATATTTTTTCCGTATGCACATGGATATATATATATATATATATATATATATATATATATATATATATATAAGTGCTCTATAACCAACCGGCTGATTTTTATTATGAAACCAACCTATGTGATACACGTTGTATTGTAATTGCATGGTTGAGATTAAATGACTTATGAAACCAACCGGCAACCGGCTGATTTTTATTATGAAACCAACCTATATACATGAAAGTATGTATGTGTATTGTGAGTATGCACATGCATATATATTTTTCCGTATGCACATGGATATACATATATATATATTAGATATATATATATATATATATATATATATATATATATATATATATATATTATATATATATTATATATATATATATATGAGTGCTCTATAACCAACCGGCTGATTTTTTATTATGAAACCAACCTATGTGATACACGTTGTATTGTAATTGCATGGTTGAGATTAAATGACTTAAAAAGGTGGTGTGGTCTATACCTTTTAATCTCATCTACTAAATTACAATCCAATACATAAAACATAGGGTGGTTCTATAATACAAAATCAGCCGGCTGGTTTTGAAATATATATATATATTATATATTTAGTCCCGGGATGTAATTTTTCGATGGAAAACTGAAAATTATGCAACACTTCAAGGAAGGTGCAAGACAGAGATCATTGGAGGATTCTAAGAGACGAAAACCAATGTGCTACTTCAAAGAAGACACAGAAGAATTCGTAGCAGCAGCAACGAACGTCCACTAACTTTTCTGATTAGATCAGAAAAGTTCTCGTTCAGAACGAGTTGCAAGTGGATAATAGAAGAATATAACGCTCTGATTAGATCAGAGAAGAAGAAAGCATGCTGGGATGAATTATCACCAGTGCTCAAAGCTTGATTTATCCCACACGAACAGCTTCCAGGAACCAGCAAGTTCGACAGAGAACTTCGGAACACTCCTCTCTTCTGACTCCTCGGATGGCGCAAACTCTGTACCTAAAAGACCCCTCTTCTTTGCTCTGAACTTAGAGAATTTCGTAGGAAAAATTTTGACACTTCCGTTATGTTACCTGAGAGAGAAGAGAGGGACTTTATATAGGTACGTCCAGTAACTGCTCAGTATACAGAATGTTTCCGACGTCGAAAATGCTTTTTTGAATGTTCTGTAATTGCTCAAATCGTGTACAGACACGATTGAGCCAACTGGCGCACAGCGCGTGCCAATTACCACATAGCGCGTACGAATGGCACACAACGCACGCAATTGTGCATCGCTGTGCCAACCGCACACACGTGCACTACGCGCCAACTGTGCGCCATCTAACAGTGGCATCAGGCAGAGCCAATCAGGCCGCGCCAACCGGCAGACAACTGGGTCGTACTATTGGGTGTGCCACTGGGTAGCGCCAATTGGTCGTGCCATCTGGCCGCACGATGGACCATCCGAACGGACATGCAATCGACTGCGTAGAGGCTCCTGCGATGAGCACAACTTAAGCGTACTATGCGCCTAGCGACGTTGCTGATGTGCTAAGTGCAAAGTGTACCAACAAAATGCTACATTTTGTCTCATGAGCCTATGAGCCCGAGTCCGAGTAGCTAAGCCCCGCCAATGGAATAAATTTCAAGTGCAAAAGTTATTAATGCTTTACCATGGAGTCTTATCCTTACCTACTTGTAAAATCACCCACATGGTTCCTTCCTTAGGGTCACCATCATATGTGCTCATCTTAACAATACACCAAGTATATATTGAAAAACAACTCATGGTACTTTCACTACCAAAATACAGCTATTTTGCGACGGACCATTAGCGACGGATAATGTCCGTCGCTAATAGCGACGGATAACGTCCGTCACTAATAGCGACGGACTACCGACTAAGTACAGACTGATTGCCATAGAAAAGCTGACAATTTTTTTTATTTTAAGGGCGAGCAAAAGTCACCAATCCGTCGTTAAGTCGTCCGAGATATAGCGACGGATCATGAAGTCATCGCTAAGCCGTCACTTAGTTGTCAAAAATTGGCGGAAAATGTTGAAAAAAATTAGCGCAAAATTTATCGACCACATATCGACGGATATTCCGTCGGCCATCTAAGGGAATATAGCGACGAACTAGCGTCGGCCACCTATCCATCGCTAGTCCGTCGCTATATGTCCAGTCCTAACTTAGATTTAACCGACGGGGAGGAAACTTTTAATTTCTCCCCAAATTTCTCATGTCTTTCTCTCTCTGGCGCACAGGGCTCTCTCTTCTCTCGCTCTCTCTCTCTCTCTCGGTGGTCGGGGGCAGCGGGGGCCGGTGGGGGTGAGGGTCGGCGGTGGGGGGGTGGGGGTCGCGGTGATGGGGATGGGGGTCGCTGAGGGGTAGTATAGTGCTCCGTCCCTACATCGTGCCCTGTTTTCCGTCCATGGGGGCGCGAGAAAGGAACACTGTCGCTATCGATTCGATCGGGACCGATAGGTCGAGATCGATCGAATCGGTCGAACGAAAATGGTTGAATTAAGATCCATTTCCCGTTATGGAGTGGCTTCTTCGGAACCAAGTCCCTTATTCAGCGGGTTGCGCCTCGAGGATAGACTCTGCGGCTGAGTCGGGAGAGACCTCCAGTTGCTCTGCTTTTTATGCCGTAATTGCTTCTTTGGCTTTGGTTTTCTGAATGCATTTTTGTGAATGTTTTCGATTCATGGCTTGCGTTTCGAACTTCACATTTGTATCAAATTTCTTGAATAACACAGTGTTCTAATCAGTTGCTTGTGCAATTTCAGTGATCGCGTAGGTAACGTCTAGCACGGCCAACCAGTTTCTCGCCTCAAGTAAATACTAAGGTGAGTGGATGACCCTTCTTCCCTCGACCCTCTTCTCTAATACATTTTCAATACTAGACATGGGTTATGCTAGATGTAATGCAACGACATGAATGATATTCCAATGAACGGTCACACGACGTCTCACGCACACGAACTATAGAACTGCTTGCCATATAACTTCATCGTGCTTGCAATTATCAGATTATATAGAACCGTGCTAAGAAAAAGACGAATCGATTAAATAAATGTCGCAACATTACCATAAAGATGTGCCTTGAAATAACGGTAACTTAGCACGGTCATGGACAACTTGTCGAGAAGGACGATTATTTCTTCGGATGGTATCCCGAGGCCGTTCCGGCCTAGAAGGAAACACGGATAGCTATGCCGGATGCATGCCACGGTAGACAATGGCTTTCAACGGGGCTCGCTACCTGCATTGAAGGACCTCTGTCTACCAAGCTATATGTCCAGGATGGCTTGTCATGCCAGGGACCTTCACGAATACACTCTATTATATTCCTTATTAACAACATGACAGGAAAAAACATGGTAAGTTTATGTTGCAATGACACGCGCTGCGAGGGTAAGACATATCGTCGTTATACTGTTGTGCCTTCAAATATAAGTTTGAATTGACTAGGACGGCTAGAAACTTCACTAAACATTCGATGCACGTCCACTTAACTCCTTCAACAAATGAGAGCACGGGATTTAAATTGCCACGCACCAGCACAAAGTGTAATATGCAGACCCTCGCTCTCAACAGGTACCCGAAACCAGAATAGCGTGCCAAGGGACTGAAGACGACGCTCATTTCTTTTGAAGCCTTGCTAGCGCGAAGGCTAACTTTGTAACATTTTGAAGACTCCAATTTAACTGCATCATGCAGCGCAAACTCTCACCGACCCCAGGTCTTAGAGAGTCATTTTGATGTTTTGTAAAAAGGGATATAAATGTATAGAATGACTATCTCATCGATGTCGGTTGTAAGCCCGAGAGGCCTTTTGTAATCGAGTATGTAATCTAACTTATTATTAATAAAAATACAAGTTTCCTTCTCTATATAAATGTGTTCAATTTCTCTGCTTACTCTCGTAATTACTGTTGTTTCGGATAACCTTATGAAACGTCTTGTGCAAGTGCAACTTAGGCTTGTACGGCATCACGCTCGGGGGACGACTATCGATTCTATCGAATCGGGGTGTAACATAATGGTATCAGAGCATGGCTTTACGTCCTTTGGCCTTCCGTTCTAAGACTCGAACTCTCGATTTCGTATAGATGAGATATGTCATTCCATACGAGTGAGTCCGTAATAAGTTTTGTGACTAATTTATTTTGCCTTCAAAAATCCCGAAAGGTACGGCGGTGAACGTGACGGCTAACGAAGAAAGCGCTTCGAGCGGCTCGAGTAGCTCGAGATCCGGACCCTCTAACGATGCCTTGGAACGGATGATGCGTATGCTGGAAATACAACAACGACAAGCTGAGGAGAATCAATGCCAGAATGAGCAACATCAACGGCAGACGGAGGCATGCTAGACTCAGTTCGAGGCCCAATTCGATGCACAATTCAAGTTGTAGCAGAAGTAGCTCGATACTCTTCAGCAGATCGTTCAAACAGTTGTGGCCAACTACAACTCAGCGACAACCCATGCCATAACCGAGCCTGCGGCCAGACAAAGTGAAGTCGAACCGGAGGTACCCGAGCCTCTACCTACAGCACCGAGAAGTTCCAACTTTAAGGTGTCAAAATTCAGCAAAAGTTTTGTACTTCCTTCTGCGGTACTGAAGACCCTTCTTTGGCGATCGATTGTTTGGAGGAGTTGGAAGATCAGTTCGAGCTTCTGGGCTTCGATGAGTCCAAGAAAGTCGCATGCGCTCAACTTCTACTCCGATTGAACGTGCACGACTGGTGGGCCGTGCAAAAGTGAGCGATCAGATGCAATGACGAGACAGCGGCAATCCCTTGGGCCACCTTCCGAGAGGCGTTCGAGATCGATTACCTCCCTGCAGCCGTTCGACAAGAGAAGGAAAATAAATTTATGCAGCTAAAGAAAGGGAATATGAAGGTGCGGCAGTATACAGCAGAGTTCAACAAGTTAGCCAAATTTGCTGGAGAATTTCTGCCCTCCACGGAGAGTCGTGCTCGACGGTTTGAAGTGGGTCTACGACCATCTATTTATGCCCATGTGTCTGTTCCATAATACAAAACGATGGAGGAGTCTTTCAACCACGCCCTCTGCCTTGAACGCCAATACCCTCCAGTTGCTGCCGGCACTATGCATACATACAATCACAAACTCCCTAGCCACATGGAAGAAAACAATGTGACCAAGCGTCCGAACAACGGGCACCAGGGCGGACATCAGGCACAGAATCAGGGACCTCGCTGTACCAAATACAACCAGAACGGACATCTTGCCGTCGACTGTGAAGTTCAGAATGGCGGGTGTTTCATCTGCAGAAAAGGGGTCACTATCATGGAGATTGCCCGAACCAAAGAAGAAACAACTTGAACACGCCTCAGCATCAACAGCACCGTCCTGGGAACCAAGGTCCAGCGCCTTGAGCCCATCAACCCGTACCGCAAAATGGCCAAGACCGTCGCCCCAATGTCCAGGGCCGCGTCTACGCCATGACTCGAGATGAAGTTCTTGCATCAGATACTTGTGACAGGTATACTAAATTTCAATAATGTACCTTCTCGTGTACTATTTGATTTAGGCATTTCGTATAGTTTTGTATCGGCAGACTTTGCCGTCGAGCACAAATTTCCTATAATATCATTGATCTCGACCTTAGCATAAGTACACCTTCGGACACACCACTACACAAATTTAGCCTGCGGCGATGGGATTATCTGTATCGGCAATCAAAAGATCGGTCTTGACCTGATAGTTCTAGATATGAAGGACTATGATATCATTTTGGGAATGGATTGGCTCGGGCCGTGTAATGTAACCATCGACTGTGCCAGAAAGACGGTCACCTTCCGAATACCAAGAGTGCCTGAATTCTATTTTTTATGTGGTGAGGCGTTGTCGACCTGCATGCTGATCTCGACAATTTTTGCTCGGAGGATGCTGTATTCTGGGTGCGAAGGCTATTTGGCGTTCGTTCAAGACACGTGACAGGATGGTACAAATGCGGGTCAGACTGACGTTGTGGTAGAATTCCCCGATGTGTTCCTGGACGAGCTATTCGGCATGCCCCCTGACCGAAAAATTGAGTTCAGCATCGATACATTCACCGATACTCGATCGATTTCTAAGGCCTGTACAGAATGGTCCCCGTCGAGCCAAAGGAGCTCAAGGTCTAGTTACAAGAGTTGCTCGACAAAGGGTTTATTCGGCCTAGTGTTTCACCGTGGGGAACGCCCGTGTTGTTCGTAAAGAAAAAGAATGGGTCCATGCGTCGATTACCGAGAGCTGAACAAGGCCACCATCCGAAACAAGTATCCATTGCCCCGCATAGACGACTTATTCGATCAGTTACAAGGCGCCTTAGTATTTTTGAAGATTAATCTCTGCTCGGGCTATCATCAACTCAAGATCAAGTCAGACGACGTACAAAAGTCAGCCTTTCGCACTCGGTACAGCCACTACGAGTTCCTGATGATGCTATTCGGCCTGATGAATGCCCCTGCCGCCTTCATGGATCTATTGAATCGGGTATTTCGACCATTTCTTGATAAATTTGTGGTAGTCTTTATTGACGATATTCTCGTCTACTCGAAGGACATGGCACAGCATGCAAAACATCTACGGACCGTGTTCCAGACACTTTGAGAGATTAAATTGTATACAAAGCAGAGTAAGTACGAATTTTGGCTGAGCAGCGTATCCTTTCTTTGTCACATCATTTTGTCCGAAGGTATTGTAGTTGATCCAAAGAAAGTTGAAGCTGTTGCTGATTAGAAGCGGCCTGCGTCTGCTAGTGACATTCGAAGCTTTCTTAGTTTAGCGGGATACTATCGACGCTTCGTGAAAGACTTTGCCAAGATTGCATCGCCATTGACTCGCCTCACTCTAAAGGGAGTCATGTATGAGTGGTCGGATGACTGTGAAGCTTCCTTCCAAGAGCTAAAATAGCGACTAATTTTGGCCCCTATACTCACACTTCCGGATGGGCTAGAGGGTTTTCAGATATTCAGCGATGCTTCAGGTCAGGGCTTGGGATGTATGCTCATACAACGAAATAAGGTGATATCCTTCACCTCCAGACAATTGATGCCGCACGAGAAGAACTATCCTACGCACGATTTAGAGTTAGCGACGATTCTGTTCGCGTTGAAATTGTGGCATCACTATCTATATAGAATGGTGGTGCGCGATCTATACCAACCACAAGAGCCTCAAATATCTCTTCACCCAGAAGGAATTGAACTTACGACAGAGGCGTTGGCTCAAACTGATCAAAGACTATGACTTGACGATCAACTACACTCCGGGCAAGAAAAATGTTGTGGCGGACGCTCTGAGTCAAAAATTTCTTGCCTCGCTATCCATCAACCACAGACTACTACGGGATCTAGAAGAAATGGGTATCGACCTCCGGGTTTGATTCAGGGATGTACGGTTGGCACAACTACAGTTAAATTCAAGTTTGCTGGAAAAGATCAAGATCGCTCAGAAGGATGATCCGTACCTGAAGAAAATATACGAGCAAATTTCAACAGGTAGTGCGACCGACTTTGCGGAAGATAAGATCGACGTGCTGAGATTGAATGGCCGACTATGTGTTCCGGATGATTCAGAACTACGAAGGAGATATTGTCGGAGGCGTATTATGCGAAATATACCTTGCATCTGATAGAACTGGAGATTCCCAGGACCCTTTCTTTGGTGTGCGTATTGATCGATAGAAAGTTAAACAGATCTAATACGTGTTCTAACCCTTCATAGGCGGAAACTAGGGTTCATGAATTATACCTGCGACGGAAAGAAGACAAGTAATTCCTGACAATCTCGAGCGGACGACCCCAAGATCTTCTGCACGTATTCCTTCCTCGAGTTGGACGTCGTGTGGACGACGATCTCCCAACCTTTTCTTCTCCTTGGCAGCCCTCTCATTCTCTCCTTACGTGAATCACGAATTTAGAAAAAATTTTAGATTTCTGATCAGTAATATGGCGGCCAGAGAATAGAGGATATATATAGGCTACGGCAGGAACCATGAGGAGAAATTAGGGTTAGGCCTCCTAACGGATCTGGATATCCCGTGTTCAGCCCGAACACACAATCCAGGCCCATTAACAATAGCTCGGTCCACTAATGAACTATTGTTGCACTACCTTCCTGATCCCAAATTATGTTTATGGGCTCCTTTATTAAGGGACTGAAGGCGACGCTCATTTCTTTTGAAGCCTTGCTAGCGCGAAGGCTAACTCTGCAACATTTTGAAGACTCCAATTCAACTGCATCATGCAGCGCAAACTCTCACCGATCTCAGGTCTTAGAGAGTCATATTGATGTTTTGTAAAAAGATATGTAAATGTATGGAATGACTATCTCATCGATGTCGGTTGTAAGCCTGAGAGGCCTCTTTTGTAATCGAGTCTGTAATCTAACTTATTATCAATGAAAATATAAGTTTCCTTCTCTAGATAAATATGTTCAATTTCTCTGCGTACTCTCGTAAAGGTTGTTATTTCGGATAACCTTATGAAATGCCTTGTGCGAGCACAACTTAGGCTTGTACGGTATCACGCCCGGGGGACGACTATCGATTCTACCGAATCGGGGCGTGACAGGTAGGAACGGAGGGGGGTTTCGGGGTGGGGTGGTGGAGGTCGACGGTGGTGGGGTAGGGATCGCGGGGGGGGGGGGAGGAGGGGTAGGGTAGCGGGTGGTTGGGCAGCGTAGGGGGGTTTCAGGGTGGGGGTGTTGGGGGTCGGCGTTGGGGGGGTAGGGTAGCGGAGAGGGGCCGGGGATGGGCGTGGTGGTGGTCGACGGTAGTGGGGGTGGGGGTTGGAGGGGATGTAGGGCAGCGGAGGGGGGCCTGGAGAGGGGACGGAGGGTGGCCAGGGTGGGGGGGCGATGGTGGGGAGGATGGCGGGCGGCGGTGGTGGGGGTGGGGGTTTGGGGCCGGGTGTGGGAGTTGGGGATCGACGGATGGGGGCCGAGGGTGGAAGTTGGGTCGGCGGTGGTGGGGATGGGGATCGGCGGTGGTGGGAGTGGGGAGTTGGGGGTCGGCCGTAGTAACACACACACACACATACACCGAAACAAAATTTTTTAAAAACCGAACCGAATCTCTTAGTATATATATATAAACTTAGTAAAAAGATTTCGATCGTTGGTGGCTACTAGTGTATCCTAGTGTAGAGGAGTATGTAGAGGAGTAAGACTACTAGCTAGTGTGTAACGGAGTATGGTTACTAGTGTAACCTAGTGTAGAGGAGTATGTAGAGGAGTATGGCTACTAGTGATATATAGGTTTATGTTTATCGGTATCGGACTATTTCTATGAGTATCGATATCGGTATCAGATTATTTTTATGAATATCGGTATCGGGCTATTTCTATGAGTATCAGAATTGGTATCGGTATCGGACTATCAATATCGGTATCGGACTATCGGTATCTGTATCGGTATCGTTATCTGTATCAGAATCGGTATTGGTATACGTATCTGTATCAGAATCGGTATCGACATCTATATCTATATCAGAATCGGTATCGGTATTGGTAGCAGATCCACCTCCTCGACCGTATGTACTTAGTATCGATCGTAGCGGATTCACCTCCTCATTCTCTAGTTTTGCGTCTGGACGATCGACCTAAATACCCGAAGAGAACAAATTAACGGGTACGAAGTAGGGAAGCAGCACAAAAGTGCTTAGAGAATAAGTTTCGACATCATCCATAGAGAGCTGCTTAGATGGGAACGAGTAGTGGTTCTGGTAAGTAGCATGTTAGGAGAGACGTAGTACCAGAACTTAAGATGAGGCTGAGGAAGGACTGGAGCGCATGTATAGTATATGTTGGTCTGGGCTAGGCTTTGGTTGGCTGAGAGTGAGGAGTGAAAAGAAGGGAATTAGGAAGGAGCAGATGGGTCCAAAAAATATTATTGATGTTTACGAGAGAGTGATTGGCCAGTTACAAGAGATTTAACTGGCCAATCACTCTCGTAAACATCAATATTTATGAGATTGTTTACTCTCTCGTGACTCACTTGCAATGGTATTCTACGTTTACGAGAGTGATTGGCCAGTTACGAGAGTGATTGGAAGTAGGTTTGTACGTGATATGCACAAATTTTGTGTTTATGGTCTGGATTAAGATTCTTCTTGTGTTCCCGAATCTGAACTATTTCTAAAGTATGTTTTTATGGATAATTCAATACTCGAGACTGTGCAAAATTAAATTGTCAAACGAAGCTGAGTTGAATTTTGTATATACGTGCTCTCATTGATATTTAACGGTCTTACCAGATGGCACCCAGTCCTGAGGATCTCGCTTGAGAGAGGCACAGATGGCTGCTGAGGAGGTAGTGGTACCTCCTGCTGCTGAGGAGATTGTGGGACCTCCTGCTGCTGAGGAGATCAAGAAAGAATTTCCTTCTACTATTAAGGAGGAAGTGATTCCTAAAGCCGAGATAGCTGTGAAGGAGGAGGTGGCACCAGAGTGCAGTTGTACCGGGAGTTTCAGTCATCCATCTCCTTTGGATATTGATCTTGCTGGCATGGATCCTACTTATGCGCGCTGGCTGAGGGAGTTCTATCTGCCCCAGCATAGACGATAATATATATATATATATATATATATATATATATATATATATATATATATATATATATATATATATATATATATATGATATAATTTTTGACTGAATTTGTTTTCAGTAGACTTATTATTTCTGACAACCGACTTGTATGGTTTTACAACTCTTCATGTTTCTTATTTTCTAAACATGGTTTTATCTAGACTTCGATATTTTTAGATGCTATTATCTAGACTTGGTGTGTGTGTATATATATATATATCTATATATATATATATATATATATATATATATATATATATGATTTTTATATGGTGTGTGTTGTATGTTGGTTTGTGTGATGTATTTGTGATGGATATTTGTTTTTTGGTGTGTGATGTATATTGGTTTGTGTGATGTGTGATATGTGATGCATATTGTGATGTTCCGATGTTTCGGATGTTGTGTGAGTAAGGAATGCTCTGTTTTATGGAATTTTTTTCAAAAATTTTCCAGTTAGCGACGGACTAATGACTAAAAAGCGATGGCTCGCGACAAACAAGCGACGGATTATCCGTCGCTAACTGGAGAATTTTAATTTAGCAACGGACAACGACAACCAAGCGACGGATAATCCGTTGATTAGGTTCTGGAAGTATGAAAGATTTCCAGAGCCTTAGCGACGGATAAGTCATCGCCAATCCGTCGCTGGTTTACGACTACGGGCGACAGAATAGTGTCGGAGGTTGCGTATCAGAAACTCTCTGATACGCGTTCACTGACAAGTTGCCGATGGATTACCGACGGATTGACCCCGTCGGTAAGATGATGTATTACTAACTTTATGATACTTGATTTGACGGAAACCCGTCGGCCAGTCGTCGCTAGTTGTATGAATATGGCTGCCAGAAATCCGTCGCTCAATCGTCGCTTGGCGACAACTTGGCGACGGATTTTTTTTAGCGGCGAGTCAAATCCAGACGGATGTATTTGACTAAAATCCGTCGACAAACCATCGGTAATCTAATTTATCGACGGATTGGCGATGGATAAGGCCGTCGCTAAAATATTGAATTTTGGTAGTGTTTTCCAATGTTGGACTAAATAACACTAGGCATGTAGAGAAAGCATGTTTTCTCTACATGTTAAAGAAAAAGCTCCAACAATGTTCCACATATCTCGATATATGGATTTGAGTGTTCCCTACAGTAACTGTCCATCATGCACTAGAAAAGATGTCGCTGACGACTTGAATCTTCCCGCATGGGTCAAGCAATATACTATAATACAAGAATGGACTAAGCCTTAAATTCTGTACCATAGCTGCAATTCTTTCCACTTATATAATACAGTTACATGTGCTTCTGGCTGCACATTAAAGACCCTGTGCCAGCCTGGTTTCAGTGTATAATTTTGGGCGTCTACAAGTTGTCACGCCCCGACCCAGAATCACCCGAATCATCGTCCTCGCAGGGGGCGTGATGCCGCACGAGCCTGGAGTTGCGCTCGTGCAAGGCAAGATGACAAGTTCTCAAATAGTTATCTTCTTATTCGATATTAACAACGATAGGAAAACAGAGTATACGAAACAATTCTCTTTATTGATATCCGAAACTGAGATTACAATGGCTTTCGATAGCCTAACAATATATGCCAGATTGGCTACAATACTCAGGTTCTCTCTTGCCCACAAAGGATTTCACCGTTCCATATATCATGCCTTCTATATCTCGGTCGCATCAATCCAGCTGCGTAGTCCGAGCGTCAATACGATAGCACGCTTCAATGCGCTTCGGCATTCCAAGCCTAAACACGTTCAAGCAACGCTTTACCGCGAGCAATCCATTCCCTGTACCCTGCATGAAGCTGGTGGGGGATCAGTACGTTCGTCCTCGCATGTACTGAAGCAAAGATCATCTTTCCAAATCGACATTTTAATATTTATGTTGAATCATGCAACTTAGCTTATGATCTTGCTATGTTCTCCTTAGGGTCAATTTTATGGCATCTTCGAAAGCGTAAAGCATGTTATTATAGCAGCATGTTATCGAATTGAATAGGCAAGCAAACAAACAATCTCGTATTTGATTCGTGGCGTGACTTACCAAGTCACGCACTCGTCCTTGCACCGACGCAAGGTGAATACGCCGCATTCCTTTCCTGTCATGTTATATGTGCATCTCTAAGCAGGATCTCTATGCGGGACGCATATGCGCCTACACTTTCAATCCATCGTTCCTTAACTATATGAGGGCCGTTGGAGTATCCGCGCCGGAATGGACTAAAGGAGTTTCTTTTTTTCCTCTCCTTCTTTTCTCTCTATTTGTCGGGCTGCCCGACGTTTCACGGGTGGGTTGCGGGCCCAACAACCGAAATATTCCCACTATATGCCATCATTTGCGGCTTTTCCCATCTATAAGACGAGCGCTACTCGTTTAAGGATGTGCGCCTACAAAGATTATTCGAATCCCTCCGCGGCCAATCGGTTCCGGGGCGCTCCTCCGACATTTAACCGTTTTGGGGGAAACACCCGTGCACAGGCTATTATCACAATTTAATCTCAAGTCCATTCCAATCGACCATGCAACGCCCTATCATTCAGCAATCAAATTCAAACAACCAAACATAGTCTTGAGTCCGAGACTCAGACTTATCATCTCGCATCTCTTTCGTTAACTTTCTGTGTTCTTACGTTTCGTACTTTGTTTTAATGATTCAATGGCATCGTGCCTCAACTCAATGCTCGTCAACCGAACGACCCGAAGGTCTTGAGCACCTTTTGAGGCACTATGTCATATCCGACAGTTCTACCACATTCATGCCACAACTGTATTCTCTCGCAACGAAGCCATCTTTTATTATCCCGTGCACGTAGGCAAGTTTCGACCGTATCCCCATGTTCTTTAACTTAGCATTCAATGTTCAGGGCTTGCGCGCTAGGGCGCTCGCCTATTGTCTTTCAATGTTCTAGCCGTCTAACTCGTGCAGTAAAGGCACGGTATGGTTCGTGCACTAAGGCACTCGCCGATTACAGTTATCCCATGTTCTTACGGCTTGCGCACCGAGGCGCTCGCCTTAGCGATATCTAATGTCCCATAGCGACTCGTGCATATTGATGCACGTTTCATTTCTAATTGTTCTAACTTAGTGTTCGACTCACACTACGATTTTATCTCCGATCGGCCACGCCCGTGGCGTCGATAGGTTAACTTAGCATACAATAATATATTTGACTTATCGAATGAAGGAGTAAAAAGAAGTCAATCCTCCCACCTTGAGTCGATACGCCTTCGTCGTTTCGCCGAGCCGATACGGCTCGATTTTATAACTTTGTTGCACGGCCACTCTCCTGACTTAGCCATTCGAGCACTTCGTGCTTCATTGAGTTATACGCCCGATTTGCCTTAGCGTGCCCAAGTCTTAGCCCGTCGCAAGGCGACGATTTGATTTCGCGGACCCCTTACTAAATATTGCAAAAGATCGACCTCTAATATTTTCCCGTCAAAGTATAAGCTGCATACGAAACCAACTAAAATCAATACTTGCATCGAATCGGACTTGCGTCTTGGTCGATTCGATTTCTTAGAATCTTCGAGCCGATTCAACGCACTCATCCTTCGGGGCAACGCGGCGCTTCGCATCGATTCAAATCGATGCATTCTTTCGGGGCAAGGCAACTCTTCGCATCAACTTAATTTGATGCATTGCTCGGGACAACTTAACTCTCGTATCGTTTTGCATCGATACATTTCCTTTCGTCAACGTGACTCGTTGAGTCAACGCTTCAGCGTAATACGCCATGCGGAGCGGGGCATTACAGAATATACCACTCAAAACAAGGTTCGTCCTCGAACCAAAACCAACACTCCGACTAAGTGTTTCATAGATCATTTCACGATCTCGTCCCACCAATGTTGTTCAGTTTCACACTATCTCGCAAACTTTTTATTAACATTTCAAAGTCATCCCTGCAGCTCGATTTGAATTTTGTATACAACTCGATTTGGATTCATACCTATATTCAAGGCGTCCCGAAGATATATGTATTTCGACCGAGTCCAGTCGTAGCAAATTGGAACAAAGCTGACAGGTAAATTTCAATCCTATGCTTGCCATCTCGTATTCTCGACTGGACTTATCTTTAGCAACCGTTCTCAAAATTTTATCGCATACGTATATTCGATACATACGTGATACATTCAATAAAGTCACTGCACACGACGCGATTCAAAATCGCCTTTCTTATTTCGTATGTTTTGTTTGAAACTATCAATTCTATGCGTCGCGTCGAGCCGTCGCGCATCCAATCACAACGAATCTCCGTAATGCCTCGCGTTCGACGTCGCTACCCAACTTATTTCTGAAGTCTGGCTATGCACTTATCTCGATTACGATTTCCTTCGTTGACTTGCAAATGCATCAACATTCAGGGCTACGCCCGTTAGGTTACTTACATAGTCCCCGTGCTTAACTTCTCCGACGCAACTTTAAATTGACATTGCACAAAGGCCACAATCTATCCGACATGAAAGTTTACATCAAGGCGACGGTGCATCAAGGCAACGATCGCCTTAGCATGAACGTCTTTACGATGCATTTTACATTCGATTTCCTAACGAGTATGAATTCACTAGCCAAATTCCCAACTTATCCGTCTCGCAACATCGAATACAAGTTCGATTCACGCAAGCTCAATTGCAAGGTGAATCCGAACCTAACGACATGATCGTAAGTCATTCCCTTATCGTTTTCTTTCGTGCATAGCACGATTCTCGCACTCGCCTATCCGAATCACCAAGTTCGTTGATGAATTTCAAGTTCGATCGTCGACCAACATAACCATTCAAGCATTCATCCGACGAATACTCAAATCTAACTATATCATTCTCAATCGAAAGCTGTTCCAACAATTCTCGATCGTCTAGACTTATCGTCAACATGTACCGTGTTATATTTGTTATCGGTGCAATCTCATATACGATATCGCATGGGTCATCCTACGGTCTGCAGCATTCAATTTGATTTGGCGGTCAAGTCTTCTAGGGTCAGCTGCTCCGAAGCTACGCTCGATAACTGTGGATCATCACCGAAGGACAGTTTACTACGAACCATGCTATATCTTATTTCGGAGCCAAATCACGTTCCGACGATTCTATGCGACTACCCAATTTCGGACAAAACCAATTCTTATCGGCGTAACTGATGCGCAACTATCCTCCGAGTAAAGTCATGCACTACCGTCGATGATTCTGTAATTTACGAAACATCTACTCGCATCAAGTTCGAGTCTATCTTATTCACGGGTCGACACATGAGATGCTATACGCATCGAGCAATCATCGATGACTTATAGTCTCGTCTTGATTAATCATAAAATTTACGACCAACCAAATTCGTTCATTCTCGTATCGTTACTTACAAAATTTTGATAGCGCAAGGCGCACTCCATTTTGTATTCTCATATCGTGCTTACGTTTTCTTGCGTATCGATCTTGATAGTTCATATCAATTTCGATAGCAATTAGGTCGACTTCGAATCCGTTTCAACGTCGAGTTAACTCGCATCGCATATGCCCAAGTTCGCCACAAACTTTTCTATACGTATCAACTTGTTTTCCGATTTGTCGCATCCCGCTATACTTTGATCGCGTAACTGAGTTACCGATTATCCAACATCGAACCCTCAAGTCATACAATCTCGCCCTCTAAGTTTCACGTGCTATCAGTCGTACTCAAATGAGTGTCGCCATAACGTAACCAACTATTTCTTAGGCACGGTTTCTCACGTCAACCAACTCTTCTCCGAAGTCGCACATCATGCGATTCGATTACAATTTACATCGCCTAACATTTCTATCGAAATCACAAATGTGCGATTCGATTCGTCTCGCCCAACATTTCTACCGAGATCGCAAGTCGTGCGACTCATTTGCAAGCTCGAGTATTCCTTTCCCGTCGACCTGATTATTGCGTCAAGGCATAATCGTTTCGCTAGTCTCGGTCGTCCGACCAACTTATAACTTTCGTCCGACGTATCGTTCATTGATACGAGTCTCGCCTTATCGTCCCAACCGATTTTCGAAGAACACTTGCATCAACATACCATTATACAAATTTTCAATCAAGTCTCGGTACTCTCTCGTCTGTTGCGGACAAACCTTCCGCAATTCTCACAACGCGTCGATGCAATTCATCGCACAAGTGATATACCATATACCACTCGAAATCGAGTCATTTATCGCCTACGTGGTATAGCATATACCACTCAGAATTTAAGCCATTTCCCTCGCGCTATACTTAGTATAAGCCAACGATCTCTTCCGACTCACGATTTCCGCAGTGATCGTGCTTGATCACAACCGTAACTTTGATTCTATCAAATCCGACGCAACTCGGTCAATGTTCTCGTTTGCCAACATAAGTTTGGTGTGCAACCGAACGATTCGTTCTATCGATTTACGAGTTTAATTCTTTCCTTACGTTGCATCTCGTGCAACAATTTATTTAGATACGCGTTGCACATCGTGCTACGATTTATTTTCGACACTTTCATTTCACTTTGTACAACGATTTATTTCCAATTTCCTTTGCACTTCGTGCAACGATTAATTTGATATGCGTTGCACCACGTGCAATGATTTTACTTTCCAATACACGTTGCACATCGTGCAGCGATCATTTCCGATATTTACCGTACCTCGTGCACGAATTACTCCCGACTTTCCAAGTCAATGCACAATCCGTTTAACACATTCGGTATTGGCTTATCACTTCTCACTTTCATTTTAACGCATATTCACATTAACTCGCTGCACTTCGTGCATCATTTTATTTCTCTTTCAACATGTTACATTGCGACAATATCTCAAATCGTATTTCACAATTTGTTGTGCTTGCAGCAACTAACATTTTTACGGCTCGTTGCATTCAATGCAATATACCCTTCGCGACTTTCTTAGCAAACATCATGAAATTTCCAAAACACATGCGGCAAAATTTCACGATTTGTATTAGACTTATTATATGGAACATCCAGTACGACATCGAGTAGAGTCAAGAGTGATATCAAGTAGTGGTGGGCAACTTTTCGAATTGTAATGAAGCGAGCGTCCAGAGGAAATTGAGCCTAGAGCTCTGATACCAATTTGTCACGCCCCGACCCGGAATCATCCGAATCATCGTCCTCGCAGGGGACGTGATGCCGCACGAGCCTGGAGTTGCGCTCGTGCAAGGCAAGATGACAAGTTCTCAAATGGTTATCTTTTGATTCGATATTAACAACGATAGGAAAACAGAGTATACGAAACAATTCTCTTTATTGATATCCAAAACTGAGATTGTAATGCCCCGCTCTGCCTTAGCGGAACGCCGATTCAAACGGCAAGTACAACGACTCAAACGAGCCGTCGACCCGAAGAGTTGGCATCGACCTGATGAAGAATCGATGCAAGGCTTATATTGGTCCGTCAAGATGAATCCAGACTTAGACTTTCAAAGGCGTGCTCGGAGTATCGCTCGGCCGATGCGAACATCGCTAAGGTGGGTGGCTCCGATGAACCCGTCTATGCTTAGCCTAGACACATAATAATACTGACACTATTACTGAAATCGCTAGGCGATAACACTGCGCATGCTAATAAATGACCCAACGCACCTAGCTAAGGGATTAATCCCATCTTGTATGCTTGTATAGAATATGGAAAGAAATATGGAAAATACGAGAACTCTCATACCGCGCTCCACGCTCGTGCTAAGGTACAAGCTTACGTTCAAGTCCCTTATGCGTTCAACAATGAAACAATGAATGGTTTACAACAATGAAATGGGAAGACTATCAACATGGTCGCTCCAAGTAGAGTTTAGCAACATTGAAAGGCTATGGGACCGATGGGTCGCCAAGGCGACTCCCGCACGGGAAGTTGCATAATGTATAAATGAAGAATGAACGAATAAACAAGTGAATGAATGAATCAACGAAAGGATGAATACGAAATTGAATCAATGAACGAATGGACAAGTGAAAGAAAGAAATGAAGAAATGAATAAAAGATAAGAAGGAAAGGAATGGTTAGCGACAGGTGTGACGGGCACGTGCAACGGGGCTCGCTATCCGCGCTGCACGGACGCCAACCTGGTCGATAACGCATTGTGGCTATGGGTTAGCCTATGACAAGTTAATACGAAATGGTTATAGACAAACGGCACGAGCGAGGGTTGGCGAATGCTGTGACCGTAAAAAAAAGGGATTCCGCGGCATGATCAAAGGGGGATATGCCGGCCTAGGCGGAATCAAAATATGGCTTACGGGCTGCCTGGGTGCGGACTCGGCCACCCGGGGGACGTAAGTGTAGGAGTATTTCAAGAGACTAACGGGGTGTGTGCCAGTCCTTACCCTATGCTAGTTGAGAAATACCACGGCTTGGATGTCCAAAATGGCTTATGGTGCCAGCGATCGGTGCATATAGAGTTAAGTGGGCTTTGCTGGTGGCAATCCACGTGCAAGTCCTTGTATTGAAATCAAAGTCGTCTAAGTTAACTAAATGAAGTGCCCTATGAATATGCTTGAAATGTAACACACCAAATGATAATGAGAAATTCATACAAGTGAGTTAGATAACGTGCTTACGACGTGCTAGAACTCGAGGCAGGGACACGCCCTTGACATTGAAAGTTCACTTGAATTACGTTAAGTTATTTCATATGAATTGTTGGCTAACTTGGTTTACATTGAACAGGAAAGGCCGGACGGTAAGTATGGGTAAGTCGTGCATGTATTTCCATACGACACTTGAATTTGGCAACACGGGATAGGTTATGAAATATGCCATGAAAACGATCCTAAGGCAAGATTAGAAAGACAATGAATGATAAAGATGCACAAAAGTAAATGGAACGTGTTTGGTAATGATAGTATTGTGGGCGAGCTAGCCACCCCACCAGTGCATAACAATGTACTGATAACCCCACAGTCTACTTGCAGGATGCAGGTATCGTCGACGGATGCGGAGCTTTCCTCGAACGTGCTAAGGCGCAGAGCTATCTCTAGAGCCTGGAGCGTTGCAAGGAGCTGGAGCACCATATACAGGACATAATGTATCGGAACATCGCCATGAATTATTCCATCTTGTAAGCCACTTGGCACGCCTTTTGGGTTTCAGGGAGAGAGAGCTTGAGAGATTTGTAATATCGGCCTAACGCCGCTTGTAAACTTTTTGAAAATCAATAAAGAGTTTGAATTCGCTTCCACTTGTGTTCATTTACTTTCCGCTACAAATGGGGACACTCTGTGCGACTCTGTGGCCTAGCTCAAATCGGTCGTTTCTGGACTTGGCCTTGCACGGGCGCAACCTAGGCCCATGCGGCATCACGCCTTAGCGAGGATGATCGCTCCTGCGGGACCGGGGCGTGACAGAGATTACAATGGCTTTCGATAGCCTAACAATATATGCCAGATTAGCTACAACACTCAGGTTCTCTCTTGCCCACAAAGGATTTCACCGTTCCATACATCATGCCTTCTATATCTCGGCCGCATCAATCCAGCTGCGTAGTCCGAGCGTCAATGCGATAGCACGCTTCAATGCGCTTCGGCATTCCAAGCCTAAACACGTTCAAGCAACGCTTCGTCGCGAGAAATCCATTCCCTGTACCCTGCATGAAGCTGGTGGGGGATCAGTACGTTCGTCCTCGCATGTACTGAAGCAAAGATCATCTTTCCAAACCGACATTTTAATATTTATGTTGAATCATACAACTTAGCTTATGATCTTGCTATGTTCTCCTTAGGGTCAATTTCATGGCATCTTCGAAAGCGTAAAGCATCACTACACCATAATAGGCGATTACCCACGGTTATTACCGTGACAATTATTTTTCGTCACGGTAATAACCGTTACTAGTGGGGCGTGGTTAATAATTAGTCACGGTAATAACCGTGACAAATATTTGTTTTGGTAACAGTAATAACCGTCACAAATATTTGTTTTGGTAACGGTAATAACCGTTACAAATATTTGTTTTGGCCACGGTTATAACCGTTACAAATATTTTTGGTGGTAACGGTTATAACCGTTAGAGAAGTCCATTTATGTGACGGTTGTAACCGTGACCAATATTCTATTTGTCACAGTTATTAATGTGACAGTTAGTTTGTTTTGTCACAGTTTTTACTGTGACTACATTATTTTTTTCGTTACTATTCTCCACTAATTGTCACAGTTATAGCCATTACAATTTGACTATTTAAATTTTAAAAAAAACTACATTCAACTGGTAACTAAACAATAAACAACACATATCCAATTTCATAATATTTTACTTTCATAATAATTCAACCATTCCAAACCAATAACTAAACCACGAAATTTTCAATAACAATTCCGAGCAAGTAACTAAACCACATAATTTGCAATAACAATTCAACCATTCCAAACTAGAAACAAAACCACATAATTTCGAATAACAATTTAACCATTCAAATTAGTAATTAAACCACATAATATTTGATAAATAAGCAACTAAACCACAGGATGTTCAATAGCATCCATACATTAATATTTTAATAAGGAAACATTCCATGGTATAGTGATCATCAAATGCCATGTCTTCAGCTGCTCATAGAATATCATGCTCATTCTCTAGTTTCTGAACTTCCATCCTCTTGGCATGGTTTTGCTCCATTAACATCTTTTCTTGATCTTATAAGTTGTCAACTTCATCTTTTCCCTACAAGTAACCAAAAGATGAGGCAACTTCATCAAGAAAACTCTTTCATAAGTCACATAACGAGTATGCAACCGTGCATAATAAAACACAACTTTAATTTAAATAACTCCCAACAAGTTCAACAAGACAGTTAAATCATTGTTTGTCTTATATAGATTAAAAATAAAGGGTACTAACTTGCCAATACTTTATATGCTATAGATAGCTATGGTGAGAAGGAGATATGAAATCAGATTAAATCAAAGGCTTTCAAGTAACAAATCTAAGGAATAAGACAGTTTTAAACAGGCTTGGCCTTGGAACAAAGTATTGTTAGAATAGGAACCCAGAACCTACAGAATGACTGATAATGCTTAGTCTCTCAGAATCTTAGTATGGGTAATAATGATTGATAAGCAAGTATATTAGTCAATGTCCAGCACTGTCATCAGGTTCTCTAATTGAGATACACGAGTATTGAATCACTTGAACAGGCTTGTCCAGGGCCTACAGAATGATGCATAATGCTTGGCCTCAAAATCTGAATATAGATAATAATGGTTGATAAGAGAGTAAATTAGTCAAGGTCCAACATAGTCATCAGGTTGTCAAAATGAGATGTGAAGCATGTAAAGATTAACTTGATCATCATAACATGTATTGAAAGATACATTATTCCATTGAGAATTTTAGTGAAGAAAAATAACCCTTAATATATGGATAAATTTAACTCATTGAGGAATAGTAAGGAGCATTGTCAAGCAATAAATGAGAACATCATAAAGTCGAGAACAAGAGAAAAAAATATAACATTAGTGTTACATGAAAGTATTATTCATGAGTATAATAGCATCATTGTATCGATAAGAACTCGAACCTTAACAACAATCAATATGTTGACGTTCAAATAATGTTTTGAATCCTTTTGTGTACATTCTAGTTTTTAAACAATGTATAACTTGTAAAAATCCTCAAAAATAAAAATAGAAAAATCCACCAAGAAAAAACACAAAACAAACGCAGAGGAAGTTCAAGATACCTTTTAAAAGAAAATATTAAAAAAGAGGGAAAATATTCGCTCTTTTCTGTGTTTGTGATGTTCTCGTTGCAGATGCTACAAGTCAATGAGGATGCCAAAAAAGAAAATGCTCGTCCAAAGAGTTCACACATAATAGGTTGAACGAAAAAGTTGTGACAGGTTTTATGGGTATATTGGTTGGGTTTTAGAGTTGTAACGTTGGGTTATAGTAATCATTAATCTCTGAACCACTTAAAAGCCAGTTTAAATCAATATTCATGCTAAGCTATATTTTTTGTACCGGATTCGTATCGGGTGATACGGATTATGTTGTATGATATAAATAAAATGTTCCTCCGTAACATAAATGAATCACTCGTACAATATCTTAAGGTGTGTCGTGTATTGTATGAAACTTACGGCATAGTGCATGAAATATGACATTATATCATCGCTATCCTGGGACCAAGTACTAAACAAGATTAAATACCGGGTAATTCAGGATCCACAAATAAAGTTTGTCAAAGCTCAATATTCACACAATTAATAAAAATGTGCAAATTTCAATGTGTAGAGTATAAATATGATTGACTCGTACAAAATGATTCAGTCTCAACTACATTTGGTGTTTGAAGCTTGAAGGAGTTCGCAATATCATCAGTTATCTTATTTGTACAAATTTGGCATTCTTATTTCAACAGAAGTACAATCCATGTGAAGATCGGTGCAGAATACATATTCATAAGAGTATTTGGTCTATAACAAAGATTCTGGTGATTGTAATGATATATTCTCTCATATTTGTTTAATTAATGCAAAATAAATCTAGAAACAACAGAAATGTTAGCATGTACTACCAGCATACCGGATTCACTTACACAAGAGGAGTCTGTGACCGTATTGTTACAGGGGAAAAAATCCCGGAGATTGGTAACTAGTTAGTAGTATAACAACTAATACAAAGGTCAATAACCAAGAAACTGAAATATTGATCAAGTAATAATCAACAATGATAACACTCACCTTGCAACTTTTTCGGGAGTGACATACAACAACTTGTATTTACAGACACTGGACATTAGTTCTCTGAAAATCTCCTGCTGTTCAACCCATTCCATATTGGCACTCAAATAAGTAGCAAGAATATTTGCCTGCTTGGAATACATAATTGAGCATAAAATAATATAGATCATGTGTTAACTATACAGATAAAGAATGCATAATACCTGCAATAAATGCATTATTTGGTCCTGAATGAGTGAAACAAGAGGAGAAACAACCAATGTTACTCCTAGACAAATTAGAGCAGGGAGCTGCATCACAAATAAATAATGTTATAACAAGAAATCTGAAAAGATAAATTAGAGAAGGAAGCAGCATGACAAGTACATTAAAGGTGCAGGAAAAATAAAGAAGGTTGGTTAATCTAAGGGGTGTAAGAAAACCACAATTGTCATAGTCGTCGTCATCATCCAAGCCTTCCCCATCAGAATGGGGTCGGCTATGGAGCACAAAAAAGCCCCATGAAGATATAAAGTTTTATGATCAGTTGTCGATCTGATGTCAATCGTCTAAGCTTGTACCAAATTACTAGTCAGGGTAACTATGAGCATGAGAGAACCATGCCATAAATCCTAGGTTGTCAGTTGGCATGTAGGTATATCAAGTTTCTAAATCTATTTTTCTGTTAAAACGTAATGAATGGATTAGAACACATCATTTGTAATTCGGTATGCATGTACACGAAGTGACATAGAAGCCCTTTTAATTGTCGTAACTAAATTACTATTCTAGACAAGAAGAAAGAAAACATTTGCTATAAGTAATCATAATTTTCTTAGGCATAAATGTGTCAACCAGCAAAGGGTTATGGAATACATAAGAGTATATACAAGGAACCTAAAGATAACAACCAGCGCTAACAACTGAAACAAGTCCACTATTTATATTCTATTTTCATTTTTGAGAAAATTGAAACAAGTCTACTTTAAGATGAGAACAAGGATAAATTACAAAAAAAATCGAAACGGAATGGAATCCATGACAAAGTTGTTGATGTCAGTACCTATGTCCTATATTGTATAAGCAATCAATCAAGCAACTCTGAGCAATATATCTTCTTATTTTATCAGATATTTGAAAGAAACTGTTTTCATTCCAATCAAGCAAATTCATGGGGCCAGCCTCTTTATACCATAGAAGAAAGAGCAAAAGAAACAAAACAAAAACTTATTTCACTTCCACAATGCAACAAGCAGATAGCTCCAAAAGACACTTTTGGAAAATAGAAATCTATTTCCAGTGGATACTAGTGGATCAAAACATCAGTATTATCATCGTCCAAGACATTCTCCATCAAAACTGTATGGTTTATTGGGAACATATCTATGTCAAGAAGGTGCATGGAAGGATTGACCAAAGTCATGCCAGCTGATGTCCACCGGGCACCAATTCTTAACAGGCAAAAGACAGGCTCACCAAGAAACTTAGACGGTAGTTGTCACAAAACATCCTACCTATCACTAATTTAGTTTTGTGATTCTGGAGCTAGCATCTGCCCTCTTGCTAGATTTTGAATGTTTCTGTAGTATTTATAATCTACATGGAACTGCTCTATAGATGTATGCTTAAGACAAAACACCTTAACAGAGAAGAAAATATCAAGAAACATGTAATAACATCAAATTGTCCACAGCCAATTGATGGTCAAATCCACATGACACCCCTTTACATCTCTGTGACAGGAAAACATGCCAACATTTTCCTTCTGGAACACTTACAATAGAGATCCTTAAGTACATTATCACAGTAAAGATACACATAATGTTGCAACTTGCAAGTTCATAAGTTTTAATAGGCTATCTCATTTCAGATACCATGATTATATTTTGTTCTGCGTATGAATCAACTTTACTTACAGTTAACTAAATTCAACTATTATCCTCTCTCTCACACACACACACACACACACTAGATGCCATACCGGTCTAAGTAGGAGACCTTATTGGAATCGTGCTAACCCGTATTTTATCAGGCATCGCTAACCTCAAGGTGTAGTGGGGACTGAACGTGGTTAGGTGAGTGCTATACGCTCCCCCCCCTCCCCAATCAAAAAGAATCTCTAAACCAGGACCAGGTTAAATCAAAAGGAACAACTATAACCTATGCCATATGTGCCTATGTAAGTATAAGTAGTATTGTTTCATCTTGAACATTTCTAGGCCAACAAGAAGTATATTATTTATAAAGCTGCATTGGTTTGTTAGAATATATTGAGACTGTCATATCAAAAAACAATAGTATATTATTTATATATATAAGTTGTTGATGTCGGTACCTATATCCTATCTTATACAAGCAACTTAGAAATATATCTTATCATTTGTCAGAACATTAAAAAGAATGTTTTCATTCCAATCAAGCAATTTTATGGGGCCAGACTCTTTGTATACCATGGAATAAAGGAAGAGCAGCATGTGAACCACTATAGCCTGTGCCTCCTGCTACTAAGACAAGTTCCATTAAAAATAGGGGATTGCTAGAATGAGTATGCATATAACAAAAATAGATCACAACATCAAAACTAAAAAAAGGATTATGAAAGATTCGTAAATTGATTAAGAATCTCAGACCTACACTGCAGGAAATACGAGGATCCTTCAAAATCCACTTCAAAGCAATTTATCACAAACCTACAAACTTCAAAAAACAACAAGACAACGTTTTGATCATCGAAACCATAGAAATCGATTGAATCGACCAAGGAAAACAAAATCGAGGAGAAAAAAGGGATTTTGTATGATTTGAGAGGGTACCACGTCCGACTGCTTCTTCCTCCATAGCTTTGACACTGTAGGCCCCTGAGAATGTTCAAAACAAGCATACACAAATAAAAACCCTAATCCTAATTTTTAAAATAAAATGAGGAGAAGTGAAACCCTAGCTAGCTAGCTTAGCTCACCCATGAATCTCTCAGGTGTTCCTCCTCTGCCTAGGTTTTATGCAGAGCGGAGGTAGCTTGATGGCGGAGAAGTCGGCTGATAAACTAAGAGGAGTCGGCTTGATGGGGAACGATGGTGGTGTAGCAGTTGTGATGGCAGCGGAGGCCTGGCTTAGGATGAACGTGAGGTGAGAGGTTGGTGGTGGGAGTGGGAAAAGAGCAGCTCGGGATGGGTAGCTTCTCTGGCTCGGGATGAAGAGAGTTGGTAACACTTTTTTGTTAAAGAAGGGGGGAAACAATGGAGGGATCTGAAATTTACGGAGGGAAAGTGAAAATTTTGTAACATATTTTTTCTGTTTTGTCACGGTTATGACCATTATAAACAATAAACTAAATAAAAAAAACAATAATATTATTTTAGTAACGGTTATTTAAATATTGTCACGATAATTACTGTTACAAACTTGTAACAATAATAACCGTTACAAATTGAGAAAAAAAAGTGTTGCAAAATGACTATAATGGTGTAGTGCATGTTATCATAGCAGCATGTTATCGAATTGAATAGGCAAGCAAACAAACAATCTCGTGTTTGATTCGTGGCGCGACTTACCAAGTCGACGCACTCGCCCTTGCACCGACGCAAGGTGAATACGCCGCATTCCTTCCCTGTCATGTTATATGTGCATCTCTAAGCAGGATCTCTATGCGGGACGCATATGCGCCTACACTTTCAATCCATCGTTCCTTAACTATATGAGGACCGTTGGAGTATCCGCGCCAGAATGGACTAAAGGAGTTTCTTTCTTTTCTCTCCTTCTTTTCTCTCTATTTGTCGGGCTGCCCGACGTTTTACGGGTGGGTTGCGGGCCCAACAACCGAAATGTTCCCGCTGTATGCCATCATTTGCGGCTTTTCCCATCTATAAGACGAGCGCTACTCGTTTAAGGATGTGCGCCTACAAAGATTATTCGAATCCCTCCGCGGCCAATCGGTTCCGGGGCGCTCCTCCGACATTTAACCATTTTGGGGGAAACACCCGTGCACAGGCTATTATCATAATTTAATCTCAAGCCCATTCCAATCGACCATGCAACGCCCTATCATTCAGCAATCAAATTCAAACAACCAAACATAGTCTTGAGTCCGAGACTCAGACTTATCATCTCGCATCTCTTTCGTTAACTTTCTGTGTTCTTACATTTCGTACTTCGTTTCAATGATTCAATGGCATCGTGCCTCAACTCAATGCTCGTCAACCGAACGACCCGAAGGTCTTGAGCACCTTTCGAGGCACCATGTCATATCCAACAGTTCCTCCACATTCATGCCACAACTGTATTCTCTCGTAACGAAGCCATCTTTTATTATCCCGTGCATGTAGGCACGTTTCGACCGTATCCCCATGTTCTTTAACTTAGCATTCAATGTTCGGGGCTTGCGCGCTAGGGCGCTCGTCTATTGTCTTTCAATGTTCTAGCCGTCTAACTCGTGTAGCAAAGGCACGGTATGGTTCGTGCACTAAGGCACTCGTCGATTACAGTTATCCCATGTTCTTACGGCTTGCGCACCGAGGCGCTCGCCTTAGCGATATCCAATGTCCCATAGCGACTCATGCATATTGATGCACGTTTTATTTCCAATTGTTCTAACTTAGTGTTCGACTCACACTACGATTTTATCTCCGATCGGCCACGCCCGTGGCGTCGATAGGTTAACTTAGCATACAATGATATATTTGACTTATCGAATGAAGGAGTAAAAAGAAGTCAATCCTCCCACCTTGAGTCGATACGCCTTCGTCGTTTCGCCGAGCCGATGCGGCTCGATTTCATAACTTTGTTGCACGGCCACTCTCCTGACTTAGCCATTCGAGCACTTTGTGCTTCATTGAGTTATACGCCCGATTTGCCTTAGCGTGCCCAAGTCTTAGCCCGTCGCAAGGCGACGATTTGATTTTGCGGACCCCTTACTAAATATTGCAAAAGATCGACCTCTAATATTTTTTTGTCAAAGTATAAGCTGCACACGAAATCAACTAAAATCAATACTTGTATCGATTCGGACTTGCGCCTTGGTCGATTCGATTTCTTAGAATCTTCGAGCCGATTCAACGCATTCATCCTTCGGGGCAACGCGGTGCTTCGCATCGATTTAACTCGATGCATTCTTTCGGGGTAAGGCAACTCTTCGCATCAACTTAGTTTGATGCATTGCTCGGGACAACTTAACTCTCGTATCGTTTTGCATCGATACATTTTCTTTCGTCAACGTGACTTGTTGAGTCAACGCTTCAGCATAATGCGCCGTGCGGAGCGGGGCATTACACAAGTTTACCCTCAAGAGACGGCCTGATATCTCTGTCCAACACTATAGGTAAGTTCTTTATTAAAAAGACATGGCATGAAGCCTTGCGCTTCCCTTGCAGTGCTACGCCGCTATGACATAGCCTAAAGCCGAGGCAGTACTCCTATCCGAAAACCTTATCGTAGTGTCATACTACAGTAGTATGAGGTCACAAGCCTCTTTATAGTGCCAAACTACCCAGCATGAAGCCAAAGACTCCCTTGCGGTGTTACGTCGTAATGACATAGCTTGTAAGGTCGAGGTTTTACCCCTATTCGGTACCTCATCGTGGTGTCATTCTACTGTAACATGTGCTATCTATCCCTCTTTAATTTTATCATGTAGCATTAAGCTACCTGCCTATTTGCGGTACTACGCCGCTGTGACTTTGCTCGCAAAGTCGAGACATTACCCCTACCTGGAAACCTCATGGTGGAGTCACCCCACAGTAGCATAGAGTTTTACTCCTTGTAGTGCTGCTCTACCGTGTTTCCTGTAAAGCATACTAGTCATTCACTCTGCCTGAGAACTCATTAAGGAGCTTAAGACATCCTCAACACAGGATCTATTTTTCGCAGAAAACATATACTAGACAATAGTGGTTGTAGGTCCGTAACATTTCTATGCCAGAGAGGACATGTACCCGTTGTTCTTGATATTTTCCCAGTTAGTGGTCCTCCCTTGAACCAAAAGCTAGTAAATTTCTCTTTGAACTAATAGCATAAAACTTTATGGTAGGATTATAATAACATAATATCAAAATGCCTCCAAGTCTATTTTACTTGCTATGTCATCGACCAGCTGGCGCTTGAGTTCCTTGGTGAACGGATCCGCCAGGTACTCTTGACTCCGAACATCAATCATTGTAATAACACCTTTCTTGATGAGATCGTGTACTGTCCTGTGCTTTAACTGCATAGTCCTCTTCTTTTCGTTGAAGAGGTCATTCGATACCACCGTTGCAGTCGCCTGGTTGTCGCAGTATATCGATATTATCGGTATTTGTACCCCAACCACTGGAAGCTTATACATGAGCTCTCGAAGTTATTCTACTTCCTCTACTGCGGTATCAAGTACAAAGAACTCAGATTCCATGGAGAAATGAGATAGCATAGTCTGCTTTTTCGACTTCTACGATATAGTAGCTCCACACATTGTAAAAATGAATCAACCTATGGACCTCTCGCTCTCCAACTCTGAGCACCAACTGACATTACTGAAGTCTTCTACTACCGACGGATCTCCGCTGTAGTGCAGTGTATATGTCTGAGTCTTCTTGAGATATCTCATTACTCGTTTCATAGCTTTCCAATGCTTAATGCCTGGGTTGCTCATGAAACGACTCAGCATTCCCACAAAAAAAATCTATGTCAGGTCTTGTGGTAGTAGTAGCATACATCAAACTCCCGATGACGCTTGCATACTCCAGCTGCCTAACACTTTCCCTCGAATTAGACTTCAGTTTCAGATCACACCTGTATAACGTATCGATTCCAGAAAGATCCTGACACCATAGCGTGTGATCATCTTCTTAATATAATAAGACAGTGACATCGCCAGTCCAGTGTCTGTCCAAATGATCTTGATCCCTAAGATCACATTAACTTCCCCCAGGTCCTTCATACTAAACTTAGTCGAGATGAACTTTTTTTTTGTCTCCGTGACATAGCCCATATCCATACCTAGGATAAGTATGTCGTCTACGTACAGACAAACGATTACATCTCTTCTATCAGCGAATTTTGTGTAAACATACTTGTCCGTCTCGCTGACCCTGTAGCCATTTGACCTTATAACCTTGTCAAACTTTTCATGCCACATCTTGGAAGCCTGTTTAAGACCGTACAAGGATTTTACCAACTTGCAGACTTTGTCTTCAAGACCCTTGACGACAAATGCTTTTGGTTGTTGCATGTAAATCTCTTCGGTCAGCTCGCCATTTAGGAAAGTCATTTTTACATCCATCTGATGTATCACCAACTTATGTATTACTGCGATAGCAATCAACATTCTGATGGTGGTCATCTGGGCTACTGGAGCATATGTGTCAAAGTAGTCGATCCTCTGCTTCTGATAAAATCCTTAGGCTACCAACCTAGCCTTGAACTTGTCAATAGTTCCATTTGCTTTCATCTTTTTCTTGAAGATCCATTTGCATCCAATGGATTTTGCTCCTTCAGGAAGATCAACCAATACCCAAGTATTATTAGAGGTGATTGAATCAATTTTATTGTCTATCGCCTCTCTCTAGAAAATAGCATCTCTGTTCTTTATCGCCTCATCATAGGTAAGTGGGTCTGCTTCCACATTATAGGTGACAAAGTCATTTTTGTAGTCCTTCGGCCTCCTCACTCGCTTAGTTGACGGCTGAGCGAGCTCTGGTTCAACAGCTGTTTCAACAATAACTTCTTTTTGGACTACATTCTCATTGGAAGCTTCAATTTTCTGTGCACCCTCATTGTTCTCCGGAATATCCGTAAGAATAATATTCTTGTATATTATAAACTTGTCTTCAAAATATTTTGCATCGCAAGATTCAATATCAAGAAATCTCCGAGCATCACTCTTTTCGACATAACCCAAGAAGATTATCTTCGTAGTCCTTGTCATGACCTTTTGAATCTTCAGATCTAGAAGCTTCACATAAGCCAGATACCTCCACACTCGAATAACATTCAAGTTAGGTCTGAATTTGAACCAAAGTTCATGAGAAGTAACGTTTGAAATTGCATGAGACACTTTATTTAGAATAAAAGTGGTCGTTAATGCAGCTTCTCCCCAGTATCATTTTGGAAGACCCGTAGTAACAGCATTGAGTTTATCATTTATTTCAACGTTTCGTTCTTCCTTTCTGCTACTCCGTTGGATTGAGAAGAGTACGGAGTAGTAGTCTCGTTGATAATTTCATATTCTTTACAGAGTGATGCGAATTCATGAGACCAGTACTCTCCACCTTGATCACTTCTTATTCTCTTGAGTTGTTGTCCAGTTTGCCATTCAGCCTCGGCCCTGAACTCCTTGAACTTCTCGACGCTTTATCTTTAGCCTTCAACAAGTAAACAAATGCGTACTTTGAGAAGTCATCGATGAAAGTTATAAAATACTTTATCCCGGCCTTTGTAGAGAACTGTTTGAAGTCACAGATATCGGACTGTACCAACTCCAGAAGATTTGTGCTTCGAAAACCGGAGGAAAGGGTTTTCTTGTGATCTTCGTTTGAGCATATACTTCACATTTCTCTACCTTACTCTCACATTTGGAGATAAGTCCTAGACTAGACATTTTGTTTATTCTTTTATAATGAACATGTCCTAGTCTATTATGTCACAACTCAAGAGTATAAGCAGAATGAATGATTGCATTAACAATATTGGACTGATTTACAAGCTAAATTATGAATATTCCTTCGGTATAAAAAGCTTTTTTGAAGTATGTTTTCTTTATGGACATCACCATCTAGCCAGCATTGATGTTCATCCTTAGGCATGCATTACAGAGTAGGCCTTCCGAGATCAGGTTCTTTACGATAGCAGGTACATATTTTACACCTTGAAGTGTCAGAGACTTCCCAGAAGTCAACTTTAATACCACCGTCCCGATCCCTTGTACTTCAGCTTGTGCCTGGTTCTCCACCATAACAACTTTAAAAGTTGGTGTGTAGGTGGTGAACCACTCCTTGCTTGAGCAGACATGGCAGGTGGCACCAGTGTCTACCCATCAGTCAGAGTCAGCCTCCACCGTAGTGACCTGAGCAATCATTACAATAACATCAATGATCCTTAAAACCTTACTAGGCTCACCTTTCTCTGATTGCTTGGGCTTGGATTTGCATTCACTCTTAAAGTGGCCCTTCTTGCCACACTTGAAATAAGGCATCTGGAACTTTGCCTTCTGTTGATTGAAGGAAGTCCCCATTACTTTCAAATTATTGGGGTCTTTCTTCTTGCTGTAGAAAGCCGCCTGCTTTTTTTTGTATTTCTTGGTGTGAACCAAATTGGCATTAGCCAACTGTTTGGACAGTGCGTCCACCTTCAGTTGAGCGCTCTTCTGGTCCTCAATATAGATTTCTTGTAGGAGATCTTCCAGGCTGATCTCCAACTTCTTCCTATGCATGTTTGCATAGAACTTGCTCCACCCAGCGGGGAGCTTTGAGATGATCCCTCCAACAACAAACTTGTCGGTGAGGGGATTGCCTCATCTTCCAACTTCTATCGCAGCTTTAGGAACTCCTTCACCTGCGGTAGCATAGACTTCTCGTCTTCAAAGAACAATTTATGATATTTTTCAACAATAAATATCTTGCTCATGTTTTTGTCATCTTCGTAAAGTTTCTCCAAAGACTTCCATATCTCTTTGGCAATTATCTTCTTTGAATATGATTCTGCTAGGGAGTCCTCCATAGCATTTAGGATTAAAATCCTATAGATGCTATTCTTCCTTCTCCATTTGGCCTAATTTTAGTAGCAGCAGTAATTGTGACTACAGACCCAGTTTCTGGAACATTAGGTTCTTCCTAAGTTAACACGTGGTCAACTTTCGAAAGTTGAATATTGAGAATAATATTTCTCTTCCAGACTTGATAGTGCTCTCCATCAAATTGCTCTAATTTGGTGAAGTTAGGATTGATTAGTGAAGTATGAAAGTTTAACATCTTGTGAAATTAAGTTTTGAGATTGTTAGTCCCAGGGCGTAATTTTTTGATGGAAAACTGAAAATTATGAAACACTTCAAGGAAGGTGCAAGACAGAGATCCTTGGAGGATTCTAAGAGACGAAAACTAATATGTTACTTCGAAGAAGCCACAGAAGAATTCGTAGCAGCAGTAGCAACGAACATCCACTAACTTTTCTGATTAGATCAGAAAAGCTCTCGTTCAGAACGAGTTGCAAGTGGATAACAGAAGAACAAAAGGTTCTGATTAGATCAGAGAAGAAGAAAGCATGCTGGGGTGAATTATCACCGACGCTCAAAGCTTGATTCATCCCACACGAATAGCTTCCATGAACCAGCAAGTTCGACGAAGAACTTCGGAACAGTCCGCTCATCTGACTCCTCGGATGGCGTGAACTCTGTTCCTAAAGGACCTTTCTTCTCTGCTCTGAACTTAGAGAATTTCGTAGGAAAATTTCTGATACTTCTGTTCTATTACCTGAAAGAGAAGAGAGGGACTTTATATAGGTGCGTCCAGTAACTGCTTGGTATACAGAACGTTCAGGACGTAGAAAAATAGCTCCGAACATGCCGTAATCGCTCAAATCATATACAGACATGACTGAGCCAACTGGCGCACAACGTATGTCAATTAGCGCATAGCGCGTGCGAATGGCGCACAGTGCACACAATTGTGCACCACTGTGCCAACTGCGCACACGCGTACTACATGCCAACTGTACGACATCTGGCAGCTCCATCAGGCTGCACAATCAAGTCGCACCAACAGGTAGCGCCACTGGATAGCGCCAATTGGTCACGCATCTGGCCGCACGATCGGGCCACGTAAACGGACGTGCGATCGGCTGCGCAAAGGCTCGCGTAACGAGCGCAACTTAAGCATGCTATGCTCCTAGCGACAATGCTGATATACAAAGTGTACCAATAAAATGCCACATTACGTCTCATTAGCCTATGAGTCCGAGTCCGAGTCGCTAAGCCCCTACGGGACTTAGCTCAAATGGAATAAATTCCAAGAGCAGAAAATATTAATGCTTTACCACGGAGTCTTATCCTTACCTCCTAATAAAATCACGTATATGGTTCCCTCCTTAGGGTCACCACCCCATGTGCTCATCTTAACAACATACCAAGTATGTATTGAGATACAACTCATGGTGCTTGTCCAATGTGGAACTAAATAATACTAGGCATGTAGAGAAAGCAAGCTTTCTCTACATGTTAAAGGATATATATATATATTATATAATATATAATTATATATATATTTATATATATATATGTTAGCCCAATGATTATATCATGTTTTTGAACATGGCTAATCAATTAAGTTTAACATAATGACATCACTAATATTCATATAATTACTATCATGTTGCTACTTAAACTTAGCATTGTCCTAAATGTTCTATAACATATTGCTATGCTTGTATCATATTGGTTTTGTTTGTCTAACATGTATTTGTAGACATGCAGTAAGCATGATCAAGCTTTGTCAAACTAGGACATATGCAATGGAGAATTAATGATGGGCCAAAGACGGCGTCATACAAGAAGTTTTCTCTGAACCGCCTAACGACCTATCCGGGGCCTCGAGGGGCGCGCCCCCCGTTAAGGGTTCGGGGGCGAAGCCCCCGAAAGGTATTCAGATTTTCAGATCTGTTTATCTTTGGACGACCGCCGTCAAGTGAAAAAGGTGTCTTCAAGTCTGCTCAAATATTTAAAGAAAGGCGTCATCAAAGGGCTCTTGGTTTTCCTATTTTATCAATGTATTTTTTATTTATTGAGTCTAGGAATACGATATACACTACTGCATCGTACTGGCAAATAGGCTATCCAAGAAACGTTTTCAAAATACCCTTTTATTTTGAAAACAAGCCCACTTACAAAAGCCCAAACTACTTCCTAACTGCCTGACTTTTCAAAAAGCCCAAAAACTAATTTACAAAAACCCTTACAGAACTCCAACAGAACTCCAGGAGAATTCGGCCAGAGTTCGGCCCGAATTCGGCCAGAGTTCGGCTAGAGTTCGGTTAGTGAACGTTGCTTTTTGAACTTGGTCTTCCTGCAGTTACGGATCCCACCGAGATTTTCTCATAGAGTTCTGCCCGAATTCTGCCCGAATTCTGTCAGAATTCTGCCTTTAGAAAAACTATAAATAGAGAAGGATTTCGATCATTTCAACACACTCATTCACTTTCATATCTCTTCTCTATAAGCCTACTACTTCTTCCAAATTATTCTGAGCTATTCATTTTCAAATCCCAAAGCCAGTTATAATTCTCTAGTCGATTTGCCAGTACGGTACGGTCTAGAAGTTTCAGAGTAGTTGTAATCAGAGGCTTGATTGAAGTTACACACTTCACAATTGAAGTTGGTCGAGTACTTCGGATAAAAGCTCGCGTTGTAGAAGTTGCAAGAACTTCAGATGAAAACTTGTGGTGATTTTCCATAGTGGATTCAACTGGAAGCTAGAGTTCTTCCGACTGGACTAGTCCTCAACAGAGGGAAACCAGTATACATCCTTGTGTTTGCGTTTGTTCTCTACTCTCTACTTTTATTTACATATTTGTGATATATTATCTGTGATCTTGTTACTAACAATTTTTAAATAGTTAATTTTCGCTGCCTACTCTATTCACCCCCCTCTAGAGTATTGCGCTTTACAACTCGTTCCTACAATCGGTCCTACAATTGGTATCAGAGCCAGTGCTGCATCAAGAGGTTTTATATTCTGATCCCAATTGCTCCTACAATTGGTATCAGAGCAGGTGCTCCTTCTAGAGATATTATTGCAGGTGCTCCTTATAGAGCTATTATTGCTTATACCAATTGCTCCTTCAATTGGTATCCTAGCAAGGACTTTATTTTTTGACTTAACATCCTTGGAGCAGATCCTCATTATCAAAGCGGGTTATACAGGTAAAGCGAGATAATATTATTATTATATAACTGATGTTACATAGATCACTATATCACATATAGCAAGTATGTACTTCACAACTGAAGAGCAATCCTCAAATAGACTCCCACTATTTGATGGAACAAACTATAGCTATTGGAAGACACGGATGAGCTTCTACTTGAAGTCTCTAGATTTTGACTTATGGTCAATTGTTGTCACCGGCTACAAAAAGCCCACTATCACTTCTACTCTCACATCCTCTATAATCAACAAGCCCTATTATAGTTACACAAAGGAAGAGAAGAAGTTAGCTAGCCTTGATGCAAAAGCTATACATATTATTTATTGTGCTGTAGACACAAATATATTTAATCTTATTAATACTTGCACAACATCTCATAAATTTGGAAAGTTCTTGAAGGTACTTATGAGTGCAGGTATGAAAGCAAAGCTAGCAACTCCAGAGAGAAGGATAGTCTTCATAACGATACAAATATGTACATGATGGAATTGGGATTTAAGGTACGACATAATTCCTTATACGAAGAAGAGCTTGTATGTGACAATTACAAGAAGATAGACCAAATCCAAGAAGATTGTACTACTACAAGAAAGGAGAGTCACTACGAACAATCAAATGAAGGGAGATCATTATCTCACAAGCACACTAGCACGAGCATATGGTGTGAAAGCGAAGCAAGTGATTCTGAAGAAGAAAAAACCTCATCAAGCTGCAAATTTATGCACAATGGCATTATCTAACGAGGTACAAAATAATTTTTTTTGAAGAGAGTGAATTTCTTATGATAATTTATCTAATGCTTTCAGTGATCTGTTAGAAGAACACAAGAAAGTATTAGATAAATATAAGCAAGCTAGAAAGGATATTCTATCCTATAAGCGTGAGATTAAAAGCTTACTTGCTTATTGAATGATGCTAGAGATACTTCTACTTCTGATAATTCTATTGAGATATCCACACTTGAGTTTAGATTACATGAGGCGCTTGAATGCATTGAGAAAAGTACTCAAGAAAATGCTAAACTTAAGGAGGAATTAGAATCAGAAAAGAAGAAGTATTCTATTGCTTCATGTAGAATTGATGCTCTCTCTGCTAAGTATGATGAGATCTGTGCTAACTCTAAAAAGTTAGAGATTAGACTGGGAAAGCAGGTAGTACAACCTACGACTCAGTCTAACACAAGACACTTAGCACATCACAAAGTCACACACGTTAGATCTTTTACTAAGGAAGCAAGCAAAGCTAAAGCTTCACATAACCATGCTTTCTATTACAAGTATCCACGCACATCATATCATACTACTGCACATTCTCATACTACTATACATAGTACTAATATTAATTCTTTCTGTCATTATTGTGGTATGGATGGACATGTTTCTAATCATTGTCAGATTAGAAAACTTGTTGATATGAACTTGTACAAATGGGTTTCCAGAGCTAACAAATGTGGATCCAAGTATTGGATACCAAAGTCTTCACCTAATATTGCAGGTGAAGCTTCTCATATCAATCAAATAGAACCATGGAACATGTTGGTGATTGCAAAGCTACAAAGGTCATCTTCCAAGCAATTGTACCAACAGAAGTGTGGTCACTAGAACCACTTCGGTAACATGCTTACTAAATAGTTTTAATATTTAGCATGTTCTTATTGATTTCTTTCTATTAGATCTCATTGATGTCTTTTAAATTGTTTATTGTTTGAATCAATGTGAGACATCCTAGCTTGACTAGCTGTTTAGCTTAATTGTTTAGTTCACACTATACAGTATCTTACTCACTTTCCATTAGTGTGACACATTTATCTATGTATGCTCTTTATTTTAGTTTTATCCTTGAAGCATGCATAGGAGCTTAATTTTGTTTTGGCTTTGACTCTTCGCCTTTAATATTTTTTTTAATGGTCACTTCTTACCGATTTGTCTTTAACATGTATATTTACTTTGATCAGTATTTTGTGAGTATGTATGTTTAGCACAAGTCTCCTGTTTACTTGAAAGTATATACATATATTTTTATTTTAACCTTGTGCTTGCATAATATACTTTACTATTGATTCTCATATTTTAATTTTGTTATGATTAACTTCTTATGAATCAATTACATCTTTGTCTGATAAAGTTTATTTATGCATGTTTTTGATCTTGTGATATTTTTTTTTGCTTATTAAGGATATATGAATAATTTTTTTTTGCTCATGTTTCTTATATCTTTATGGGGATATATGAGTTAAGTTCAAATTCTATATTATTTTAAAAAGTAGTTTTTTAAACTTGTGCTTATCTCATACTTAAGCTATCAATTTTTTTATGTTCTTATCTTTATTAGCTTATCCTCAAAAGCCTCTTTTAATGATCTTTTTCTTGACTTTTTGGTTGACATTTTGGATACATGATATTTTAATATCTTGATCTTGATAAACCATTGTTTGGGTATTTACTTTTAGGGATTCTAGATTTCGACGATGTTCGATGATACTGCATATATTTCTTTGAATCTAAGTTCTTAAGAGTAGAGATCATTTTGGGAACAAGCCGAAAGGGTCCTTCTGTCATACAGGTGTAAAGAGCCTGAAGCGACACGGTGCACTAGTCTTCGGACTACCGCTAGATGGGAACCGCCCCTACAGTTAACCCGAAGTGATCAATACTTTATAGACTTACGATTTATTAAGGTGTACTTGCAACTATTATCTAGTTCTGGATCCAAGGTGCTGTCAAATCTCCTAGGTTCCAGAATACATAAACGTATCTAGGTTCTACATTTTGATTTACAAATATTTTATATTTTATTGTTACCCAATAATTTTGTAGCATATATGGATAAATGTAATTGATACATCTTATGCTATATGCTACATTGTTCTAAGATTTTTAAGTCCATAGCATATAACTTTTTTATATTGCACTAATTCTTCTTAAATCCTCGGTTATTAAAGAAGAGATTTGTTTTGGGTACAAGCCTACAAAAGGTCTGTCTGTCACCACGACTACGGTCGAAGCGAAGCGGTACTTAAGTGTTCCCCGGTGAACCTCCGTTAGCTGGGATAGTACCTCTCTACAGCTAACCCAAGATTGATCAACGCTTTATAAACTAAAAATTTATTGAGATCTAGAGGCAATTGTTATTTGATGGATAATATTCTCTTTATATTTTCACAAAGATAGCATATGTTGATCTATCTTGTCGATTGTGAGATTCTATAGCATAGATCAATTTATGTCATCTTTTGACCTATACGATTATTCATCATGCTAATTTGAAATATCTTTTGATTGTTTCATTTTTAAATGTTCATTTAATGGATATTTCTTCTTTTGTCTAAAGATGATTATTTTTTTTCGTATTCATGACTACTCATTGAATATTATGGTATTGGGATTTCATCTTTAGCTTGCATAATATTCATGATTTTTGAGCTTTATATTATTATCTTCTTATTTAAGTTACTTACTGTCTACAACAGTAACTCTTTGCAGGAGAGAAGTCATGCAGATTGAATGTCTCTTTCAAAGCGTTTCTTTTCTTTAAACCTTCCGGTTGTCAGTGGACACCGTGTTAAGGCTTTAAAAGGGAAGAAATGAACTTTGATAAGAAGACCTAATATTTTTGAATTAGTTTTCTACTTTCGAAAATATGTCTCTGAATTTAATTTTAAAATTTTATCTATATTATTATTTTGGATATAGCCATGTAAAGGTGGAGTAGTTAATTGTTTGAAGTCAATTAGCCCCTTGCATGCCATAATCTAGAATACACTTTTCTTTGGACATTTATCTAGTTATGTTTTATTTGTTCAAATGGATTTATTTATGATTTATGGATTCTTTTATGGAAATTGTTTTCGTGATTTGAATCGTCAGCTTTCAGTCCAAGGACTAAATGGACGCATTCGAATATTTACTAAGACAGTTTTTCGAAATAAATTCTATATTTTTGAAAAGTCTTTTTGATGTCTTTTTGATTTATTGAATCTGTCCGGTACTTAATTGTTATTATTAAAGACAGTTTTCAAAATCTTTTAATGTCTTAAAATATTTATATATATATATATTGGAGATATATTTTGTTTGTTCATCTTTAAGCATTCATTTATTGGATATTTATTTTTCTTGCCTAAAGATGATATTTGTTTTAAGTTTAGAATTTTATATGCATTTGATCAAGGAAAGAAAAGATGCATATCTTGGATATTCCTTAGATCTTATGATTATTTATTTTATGCATATAAATTATTTTTGAACTATATACGCATATTTTAAGGGGGAGCAAATTAATGTTTCAATTATTTATACCCTTAATATGTGGTATACCTAGTTCATCATGGACATATATTCTTTTAACGTTAAATATCTTCTTGAGTTGTTCATGATATTTGGATTTGTATTAGATGAGAGAATTATGATTATTATTATTTATTTTTAATTCTCTCATTCGAGTTTCTAAAAGTTATCTTGCCAAAAATATATTTATTATTCTTATTTGATTGAGTTTAAATTACTTTTGGTATTTCTTATTGAGGTTTTATCTCAAAGTTCATGATTATCTATATTTAGACTGATCATACTTTGCGGGGAGCATTCAAGTCGACTGAATTTCTCCTTCTCAAGTATTTTGTCTTCATTACCTTCATGTTTTATCTGATGGATATATATTCTGCTAAGGTAATTGAATTCAAATGCATGAACTTTGGTATAAATTTTGTGTAGATTCTAGTATACGTATTTTGATTTCTTTTCGATGATTATACTCTTTATGGAATTGATTCACTAATTTGTATGGGCACAATTATGAATTTTAATTTTTTTATGATCATTGTTAAAAGTCTCATTATATTTTTTGACTTTTATATATACTAGATCTGTGAATTTCTATTCCTCATGATTTATTTATGACAATGATTGATTTCTACTATATTGATATATTTTTTTAGGTCTATTTCAAAACACAATATGATGAACAAAATGTTTTTGAAGTCATTTTTGGATTTCTAGTTGGTAAACTATGTATTGCTTGATTTCAGTGTTCTTTGTTAAAGTTCACCAACTATGTTGTGTTTTGACAAGTTTTTTATTCTTTAGTTTGATGCATTTTATGTAATTTTCTGAACTTGTCGTTACAACTGTTCTCCTAATCCTTGATCATGATTATTTTTTGCTTTCCTTCTTTACTTATGCTTGAGTTTCATTTTAGCTCTAATTACGGAGGAGCTTATTTTTTTTGATCATGTCAAAGGGGGAAAAAGTTAAGAGTGAGAAATAAGTTTAAGAGCACACACTATTCTAGTATTATGTTTTATTAGTGATACATGCATCTATTGTATATTATTAAACTTAAAGGATTTGCCATAATCAAAAGGGGGAGATTTGTTTACCCAATGATATATCATGTTTTTTGAATATGGCTAATCAATTAAGTTTAACATAATGACATCACTAATATTCATATAATTACTATCTGTTGCTACTTAAATTTAGCATTGTCCTAAATGTTCTATAACATATTGCTATGCTTGTATCATATTGGTTTTGTTTTGTCTAACATTATTTGTAGACATGCAGTAAGTATGATCAGCTTTGTCAAACCAGGACATATGTAATGGAGAATTAATGATGGACCAAAACGGCGTCATACAAGAAGTTTTCTCTGAACCGCCTAACGACCTTCCGGGGCCTCGAAGGGACAGCGCCCCCCGTCAGGGGTTCGGGGGCGAAGCCCCGAAAGCTATTCGATTTTTAGATCTGTTTATCTTTGGACACCGCCGTCAAGTGAAAAAGGCGTCTTCAAGTCTGTCTGCTCAAATATTGAAGAAAGGTGTCATCAAAGGGCGCTCTTGGTTTTCCTATTTTATCAATATATTTTTCATATTTATTGATTCTAGAAATACGATGTATACTGCATCGTACTGACAAATAGGCTATCCAGAA
>JANAVB010011944.1:0-26546 GCA_029216955.1 Iris pallida | reverse complement strand
TAGCTGCACTAGAAGACAAACTGAAGGACCATGGCTGAAATGGTCCAAGTATGCATTCTATCATGTGGCCCAACATACAGTACCACCAACTGTATCTGCTGCAAATCTGAAATCATAGCGTCGTCGGTGCCTGTCAATGCAGGCTGGGGGTAGCATCTCCTCAAATACCTCCTGTACAGATTCAACCTACACCCAGTCAGTAGGTGCTGGGGGTAGTGCTTACCACGCTGTTCCTCTCCCTAACACTCTGATTCAGCCTGCTCCTTCTACATCAGTGGAGGATGCCAATGAAGCTGTCAAACTCCTGTGCACTCAATTCGAGGCCTTCAAAGAGAAGGACAATTTGCAGAGGTTGGAGATCAAACAACCCTACCCAGTTGAATGAAGGAAGTTCCATTTCCTCAAAGTACAAAATCCCAAAATCTTGCTGTTTGATGGCAACACTTCTCCCAGTCAGTTCATTAACCACTTCGAGGTAATGACTGTCCAACTTCAGCCAAATGGCGCTCTTCTTACCAGAGTATTCGTCGGCTGTCTAGCCGGTGTGGCATACGATTGGTACAGAAGCTTGCCCGTTGGCTGTATCACTTCCTTTTCAGGTCTAAAACAGATCTTCTTGGAACGATTCTATGAAGGGATCAATGACATGACCATGTCAGCCCTTAATAAAATAAACAAAGACACAATGAAACTGCTGAGAGTTTTATTGAAAGGTTCCGCCGAGAAGCTTTAAAAATGCCTCTGGAACTCCGGTCGCTGTGACTATCGACACCTGCAAGGCAAATCTTTTGCCTATCATCAGCATGTGGACGGGGTCAACTCAGTTCTAAAACTGGCCATCCTTTATTGTCGCTAAAGCAGTCGAAGTTAGTGCTGACAAATTCAAGCAGCTAGGGGTACACATGTATAACCCCGACCGGGATGAACACCAGACATCGGGTGGTGGTAATCGCCAGAACAACCGCAAGGGAAAAGAAACTTTGAATATCAACTTGAAGAACAAAGAATCTCTGGTGGTCAACGTAGCTCCACCTACGTCTACTTCTACTCCTTCAGCACCTCCACCAAGGGAACCTCGTCCGAAAGTAGAGTACTCCTTTGACGAGAATGACACCATGAGCATCTTTGACTGCTTGATCAAAAGCAATAAGCTCCAACTTCCAGACCCGAAGAAGCCTGATGAGGTCGGTAAGACTGATCATCCCAAGTACTGTGTCTATCACAGGTTCATTGGGCATCCCACTCGAGCATGTTATGTGCTCAAAGGCAAAATTCAGGAGCTAGTCAACGCTGGTGTTGTCACTCTGCAGCAAGACGAGAAGACTGTTACCGAAACATGGTCTCAGTTCAGTTTGGTGACTTCCCTCCACAGATGGTACAACATGGTGTCATCCCTATCCCCAAAGCTACTCTTGAGATCGAGAATCTTCCTCCTCCATAAAGTAAAGGTCTCATCCCCTTGTCTCTTGACAATGGCGAGATTATGTGGATTCACCCTGATCTTGCTTCGGAGTTTGAAGTCCCTTATTCCTCCAATAAGAAAGACCGCACCAAGGCAAGACAAAGATCTGCAATATGGTGTCTTTTGACCCCATAGTTGACGAGGAAATCCTGCTGGGCACCAGATCAGGGAAAGCCTATCTAAAGGATTATCCCGAAGCTCAGGAGAATCCTGCTTCTTCTTCAAGCCTGCTCCAGTACAACCTTCTACTGAGGGCATCCCTGCTGAGTCCTCACCGGTTGTAGAACCCATTCCCCCAAGCCGACGGTAGCCGACAAAGGCAAACAACAAGTCCGCTTCGACAAACCTTCGAAGAAGTCATCTTCTCAGGACTTGAGAAGCCTTACAACTTTGATATCTTGGCTCAACTAGCCAATACACCAGCCCGGCTGACAATTTTCGAGCTCTTGTGCCTCTCCAAAGAGACTCGAGAAACTCTGAGTGAAGCTCTAATGCAGGCAGAAATCTGTATAGCCCTTCTGAAGAAGCCAAAAGCAGAGCCTGTCTCTTCCTCCATTGTCATAGTGTGTTGGAGTTAATTCCAAACATTACCTTCACCCATGATGACATGCTGATGGAGGACAATAGGCACGACCGTCCTCTATACTATATAGGATATGTCGACTCGATGAAAGTCGATCGTATTCTGATAGATCCAGGGTCTTCCCTCAGCATCATGCCGAAGACAATGTTAGATGCATTGAAGATCCCAGTGCATAGTCTCTCCAGTACAATCACCACCATCTCGGGTCAACCAGGAAAGGAGTGAGCCTCTGGGCAAGATTCGCCTAAAACTCCAAATAGGCAATCTCCGCACAAAGGTGACCTTCTACATCATTGGCAACCATGGTTGTTCTTACAATGCTCTGTTGGGGAGACCATTCCTGCATGAACATAACATTGTTCCTTCGACTCTCCATCAATGTTTCAAATATGTCGATGACAATGGAGAGGTTCAAAAGAGATTGCTGATCTCTATCCTTTCAAAGGTGTCGAAGCATACTGCAACGATGCTCGTATGTACAAGGATGAGTTTATGAAAGTTGTACTGGCTCTTGACACTGAAGAAGAACAAGAAGCAATGCCTAATAACACCCTCATCATACCTGTCAAAGGGCGTGTTTCTCGTCCTCAATCCTCCAAACCACTGGCTATTCACTTGTCAGTCCAGAAGCAACCAACTGATGATGGTCAGAATCAAAGGAAGCTCACCTCTTCTGAGCCACTTGTTATCGACTTACGTCGTAACAAGGAAAAAGGCAGCTCACCTCTTCTGAGCCACTTGTTATTGATTTATCTCATAACAAGAAAAAAGGAGCTCACCTCCTCTGAACCGCTTGTTATTGACCTCCGTCGTAACAAGGCCAATCCTCCTCCACGTTCTTCTTCTTCCCTATTGTAATCAATCTGATAAAGTCTGCTAAGGCTAAAAGTCCTGCTGTAAATACAAATGTACAAATCAATGAAAAAGCATCTACTTTCTAGTATACTGATGTCATTTATCATGCTAAGTGCTATTTGGATATGTTAGATAGCTTTCAGTCATTTACAATGGGAGTTGTACAGTCTCTTCAAACAGAAGTCTTACTCGAACACCCAGATGAATCATACTTTATTGTTCCCGTTCGAAAGAAAGGCGAGACTTCAATACTTTTTAGTAAAGGACCGGAACAAAAATTTAGCTATACGGATGATAGCAAAAGTAACGATACGGAGCATCTTCAACTCCGTCATTACAGTCAACAATCAAAAGACATCATCCGAAAGATGGGTTATGACTTCAAGAGTGGCCTCAACTACGACAAGGGTAGAAGAACTCTATCCGTACGACTGTTCCGAAAAGAAAATCAGAGATGTACTACAGCAGGACCAAAAGAGGTCTCGGATATGCTTTACCTCCGGTATTATCCCCAGCAGCCTCTGAATCCGATAGTGAAGAGCGCTCTAACTCTTCTGATTCCAGATCATGGGATTCTGACACAAGCATTGTCAAGTTCATCGACTGATCTTATCTTCTAATATGGTGTCCGTTGAACTTCCAGAAGGCTATGACGAGCATGTTGAAGAAAATCCTGAAACAGATCCTTGGGCTCAACGAATGGACACCCAATAGGAACTCCGATTCGAACAAAGGGAATCTCCTACCGAAGATCAATTAGTTTAAATTGATGTCGGAGAGAGCGGGTCACCTCGTCCAATATTCATCAGCAAGAACCTTCCAGAGGCAGATAAGCAAGAACTAATTCTTCTTATTCAAGAATACATTGATATCTTTGCCTGGAGCTATGAAGACATGCCAGGTCTATATCCCAAAGTTGCTACTCACAAATTGAACATCCTGCCTAATGCAAAACGGTCAAACAGCGACAACGGTGCTTTAAGCCAGAAATGATGGATGCAATTGATGATGAAGTCAAGAAGCTCATCGCTTGTGGCTTTATCCGAGAAGAGCAGCGTCCTGATTGGGTAGCCAATGTCATCCCAGTTCTAAAGAAGACCGAAAAGTTCGAGTCTGCATCACTTTCGGAATCTTAATGAAGCATGTCCAAAAGATGAATTTCCTCTCCCTATCACGGACGTCATGATCGACAACACCTGTGGGTTCAAGCGAATATCTTTCATGGACGGATTCTCTGGATACAATCAGATTCGGATGAATCCTGAAGATGAAAAATTATTTCTTTTCGCCCCTCGCGAGTCTATTGCTATACTGTGATGCCATTTGGTCTCAAGAACGCTGGTGCAACTTACCAACGAACCATGAGTACCATCTTTCGAGATCATCTGCGCAAGACTGTTGAATGCTACGTCGACGATATTGCTGTCAAAAGTCGTCTAAAGGAAGATCACACTCAAGATTTGAGAACTATCTTCAATCTAATGCGCCAACATCAACTCAAAATGAATCCACCAAGTCATTCTTGGGTGTCTCTAGTGGCAAATTTCTCGGCTTCGTCATTACCTCTAAGGGTATACGTGGATCCTGAGAGGATCAAAGCCATTCAAGAGATGCATCCTCCACGCAACCTAAAAGAGCTACGAGGATTCCAAGGTCGACTTGCGTACATCAGGAGATTTATTTCGAATATGTCTGGACGCTGCAGGCCATTTACTCAACTAATGAAGAAGGGTGTATCTTTCATTTGGACCGAAGAATGTCAACGAGCATTCGATGACATAAAGCGATATCTCATGAACCCGCCAGTCTTGGTGCTACCATTCTCGGGCATACCATTTTTAATGTATGTTTGTACTATGGATCATTCATTGGGTGCTTTACTTGCCCAAAAGAACAAAAGGTCATGAACAAGCCATCTACTATCTCAGTTGTACTATGATTGGTGCTGAACACCGTTACAGTCCGGTTGAAAAAGAATGCTTAGCTCTTATGTTTGCTGTTCAGAAGACTCGACATTACATCATTGGCCAAACTATTCATGTCATATCCCGAGTTAATCCTCTTCGGGTACTGATGAAGAAGCCTAGCACACTCAATTCTCGGCTGGCTACATGGGCCATTTTGCTAGCCCAATATGACATGGTATATGTTCCTTAAAAGTTTGTCAAAGGTCAAGCACTGGCGGATTTCTTAGCAGCTCATCATGTTTCAGAGACATCCAAACTCTATGATAAAATTCCAGACGAGACATTGGAATCAAATATGGTCTCCGAAGAATTTTACTTAGCGTCTATTCTTTGACGGTGCATCCAGATTGGACCCAATGGTGCCATTATCGCAGGAATTGGTTGTTCTTGTTTCTCCAGATGGGTCAACTATCCAAAGAGCCTACTCCTCAGATGAACCTTGCTCCAATAACGTGGCAGAATACAATGCTCACTTATTGGTCTTCAGTTATCTAAACAGCTGGACGTCGAGTATCTTGAAGTCTATGGTGACTCCAAGCTGGTTGTTAACCAAGTTAGAGGAACTATGAAGTTCGCCATCAAGATCTAGTACCTTACTATGAAGCGACAATCAACATGGCTACATCATTCAAAGCCTTCTTCATCGAATATGTCCGTCGCTTGTAATACTGAAGCAGATGCTTTGGCCAATCTTGCAGCAGTCTTAGCCATCCCTATCAAAAGACAGCAAGTGGTGGTTGTCTCTAATCGGGAATTATTCTGCATCAAAATAATCGTAATATTGAGTTCAGTAATCTTACTGAAACCAATGTTATCAGAAGATTGGAGAACTCCCTTCATCGACTTCGTAGTTCATGACATACTCCCTGAAGATCCTAAGGAGGCTACGAGTATTTCGGCGGTCTCTGTGATTTTACTATAATCAACCACCAAAACACTTTACCGCGAACTTACGACGGCTTACTCTTGCACTGTCTTGCTGGTGATGAAGCGAAGCAAGTATTGCGTGAAGCTCACGACGGTGTCTGCGGAACACATCAACCCGGTCCTAAACTACAGGATCGTATCCGACGCATGGGTTACTACTGGCCCTCTATGGTATCTGAAGCCATCGAATATGCCAAAAATGTCGAGCTTGTCAAATCTACGCAGATTTCATTCATCAACCATCAGAATTCCTTCATCCGACTGCTGCTTCCTGGCCTTTTGAAGCTTGGGGCATGGACATTATAGGTCCTATCAATCCTCCTTCTTCTAGAGGACACGGTTTATACTGGCAATAACCGACTACTTCTCCAAATGGGCCGAAGCTATACCCTTGGCTGAAGTCAAAACCAGCAGCATCATTAACTTTGTCAAACACCATGTCATCTATAGATTTGGTGTACCTCGAAGAATCATCCATGACAACGGGCCTCAGTTCATCAGCCAAAAGTTCACAAGGTTCTGTGACGATCATCGGATTGATAATGTCGCTTCGACAGCTTACAATCCTGCTGCTAATGGCTTAGCTGAAGCTTTCAACAAGACTATCATCAAGCTCCTCAAAAAGTTTGTGTCTACTAACAAACAAACTGGAGTGAAAAGCTTGGGGAATGTCTATGGGCCTACCGTACTACGGTCCGCAACCCTACATGCTGTACACCTTTCTCTGGTGTACGGCTGTGAAGCAGTTCTACCACTGGAACTTCAAATTCTGTCTTTGAGGATTGATATCGCCAATGAACTCACTACAGAGAACAACGACCTATGACTATGACTCACATGAGCAAGGGCAAGTTCGATGCGAAGTAGGAAGGGCCTTACATCGTGAGCAAAGTCTTCTCAAATGGAGCCTATCAACTCACAGAGCTAGACGATCAGTTGCAACGATGCCTATCAATGGCAAGTTCCTCAAAAAGTATTATGTATAATAAAAGACATTGCTTGTAATCATCAGACAAGTTCATAAATAAAATTCAATTTTATTTCATCATGAATGATAGTACATGATATCAAGGAAGGTCACTATCATCCTTCTCAAAATTGGGACGCGGGCCACTGCCGTCATTATCAAAGACATAGTCGGCAAAAGAGCCGAGAACATTCTTGCCCGAACCCACCAGGAACTGCAAGCAGCCATCCTAATGGCCTCTTCTTCCTCTGTCTTCCTTGGTTCGAGAAAGAAGTCCAAGATGTCCTTTGGCGGCTTGGGTGCAGATGAACCTTCGCCTGCCTCTATCTACTTTGGCTGGGCTGGCTCGACTGGACGTTCTTCAGTAACCGCTTCAACCTTTGAGGCGATCTCAGCCTTCTTGGATGCATCTCCAGACGACATCTTTATGTTAAAAAATAAAGTGATCATTCCATCTGTTTTTTGTTCTATTTATAGACAGAGATTCGTAAGACAATGAAGCGACATATTCATCTGACGGTTCACTCGTTCATTACATTCATCTGACGGTTCACCGTTCATTCAATTCATCTGACGGTTCGTCCGTTCATTACATTCATCTGACGGTTCGTCCGTTCATTACATTCATCTGACGGTCCATCCGTTCATTACATTCATCTGACGGTTCGTCCGTTCATTTTTCCGACGGTTCGTCCGTTCATTACATTCATCTGACGGTTCGTCCGTTCATTTTTCCGGTCCACCCGTTCGTCATATTCATCTGACGGTTCACCCGTTCATTTAATTCTTTTGACGGTCCATCCGTTCATCCCGACGATTCACTTCGTTATTCATTTCGTTCACAATTTTGACAAATCATCCATTTTGTTCATATCAGCAACTTGTCATCTTTGATTAAGTTGTCTACTAAATAATGATATTTAATTATATTCTGCCATGTCTATATTACCTCTGAGCGATATAATAAATATAATTATTTTCCAAAATCAAGAAATATATCATGTCCTGTACCTCTGAATATATTTTCTATCGCTATTATTTATATCTGAATAAGATATGCAATAAATAATAGATCCACCAAGAAAATGTCTTTTTATTTATTGATCAAAATTGAAAGACATTACAATATTACATATCACAAAAAGATTGAAGATACAAAAAGTCTTTCTCATTCTGCCGACGGAGTCATCAAGTTAGTCATCTGTTGCTTTAAAGATTGCAGTCGTTCCTCACGAGATTCCATCACTCGCTTCCTAGCTTCCTCCATCCCAGACTTATCGTCAAAGATGTCATGGTTACTATTCTGCGAGAGATTTCATCCTGATGAGTTGCGACATACTCATCTCTCTTGAGTCAGAGCGTTCAGTTGTTGAACTGCAGCCTGGTGTTATGGCCTCATCCTCAGAGAAAGCTGAACAAGTCTCAGCTCTTCTTGAAGACGGGCAGATTCTGAATGCAGCTCAGCAACTCCTCTCCTTCTCTTCAGCAACAGATGCTATTGTTTCCACTTTGGAATTATACTCAGCAGACTTAGTAGAGAAAGTGTCCAAGAGAACTTGGAGATCAACCTTCGCAACTGTAACTTGTGACATCTTCTCAAATTCAGCTTGTACCAAGAGCTCCATCTCCCCCTTATTAAGCTCTTTGTAAATTTTAACCGATGCCTCCAGCTCATCTAGTACATGTTCAAGAAAAATGGCCTGAGCTTCGTCGCCTTGACTGCGGATGGCATTGATCAAATAGGAGGTTGGACCTCTAACTGTTGAAAACCAGCATCTTCTTTCTCTATCACCCTATCTACTAAGGGTTTCAAAGAATTAAAGAATTGGTTGCTAAAGGAGCTAATGATAAATCAGTTAGTAGCCAGAGCACCAGGAGTAGCAGCTACTCCCATAGACGTCGAAGCAGCAGCAGGTGTCTGTGAAGATAGATGTTCAGCTTCTTCCATTTGAGTAGAGGGCTCTTTAGACAGAGGAGCTATCGTAGAGCTGGCTGCCCCTCCTAGATGTTCTTCTGCAAAATCAAATGAACCTTATCATCGATTGTTGTCATTAGCAACTAATTGAAAAAGATCAAAAGTAAAAGCAATCTTACCATGACTTGGTTCAGCAACAAGTCTGTCATCTGTTGGCACAGGTTCCAATCTAGCAGAAGTAGCCTCAGACATTACTGCCTGGCTACTACCGGCCTCAGAGCCACCCGAAAAATGTCGGCTACCACTAGCTATAGCCGTTATTGGCACTATGTATGTGTATGTGGGAGGAACTGGGGAAGATTCAAGCTCTGCATGGATAAAAGTGTAGATGTCAGCTATTTAATCTATGAAAAGAAGGTTGATAAATCATTTAATACCTTTGGGATCAGCGAGGAGTAGTTTCAGATGTGGTACTTCTTCATCCGCAATCTTTTCTGGAGACACACGCACCTCAAAATCCTTTTCAGGATCCAGTGTGTCATCAACAGCTTCGGGAGATATATGGATATCAGTGTTCTCTTCTGGATTTAAAGTATCATCAACACCTTCTGTTGATGTATCTTCATTGCTTATACTATCTTCTGTGTTTCTCGCTGGTTAGTTCTGCGGCAGCTTGATCGACATCATCCTGCAGACTAAAAGTTGTAATCAATTAGAGCTTCAATCATTAAACAATCTTCTTCTACGTGTTCCTGGTGTAGCAGGAAGCTGGAAAGCTGGATAGTTTTCACCGTAAGAGAAGGAGATCGCAACCTTATATCTCCTCTGATCAGCTTCATCCTTCTGTTCAGCTTCATTCCTCTGCTCAACCTCGTCCCTCTGCTGGAGTAGGAGTCTCCTGCCTAGGGCTGGGGGGCAGGTATAGGGGATGACATGGTGATTCCAGCAAAGCACTAGCCACACCGAGGACAAGATTTGTCTCGGAGGAGTGACCACCCTCTTTTTTCTTCTGGAGGCCAGTTTCTTTCTATATAGAGGTCTATCTGGACTCTCTACATCTACTACATGACGTGCCTTAGAAGAAAGGTCGACGTAGTCGCTTCTTCTCTTTGGGTCAACTCGTCCAGTTGCCGAGATTGTGACCTGGTGGTGACCTTCTCTGATGGATCTAGGATAAGCTCTTTTCTTTGCAACCGGAGAAGAAGGTTCATCAATCCTTCTCTTCTCTCCTTGGTTGGAGATTTGACAAATTTAAGGAAATTCGCAGTGTTCGTTGACCTCCTCAGGGAAGTTAGCTTCCCTTGAGGCTTCTAACGAGTCATCCACTGGCTATGCTCCTCGTCATTACCTGGAGCTGATATAACAGTTGCTTCCTTCTTCAATCGCGTCGCTGTCGTGAAGCTATCTACAAGACTGAAGTTCTCGATGAATGTATTCGCTGTGTGTAAAAAAATAAATATGTTTATAACATCCGGGGGCCGTGATCACTCTTGGTCGGCATTGAGAACACTGTTCTTGTGTCTCGAGCGTTATAATAATCCCAGGCCCTGGCGCCATCAATCAGATAAACTTTTCCTTGCAGGCAAGTTATAGCATTGCCTACGTGGAATTGGTTATAGCCGAATTGACGGGCAAAGCGGCTGGAAAGATATGGTTCTAAGTAACATTCATCTTCAAATCTATAAACCAAGTGCGACGGCCTAATCGTCCTCAGCCAATCAAATGCTGCACGACCCAAAGGCTGCCTCCCAAGATCAACTAGATTTGTTGACATATGTTCATAGCCAGTTGGAGGGACAACACAGTAGAAATTCTACCCCTTTCCAAGATTCAAAGCACGTCTGCAATCTTTCAGACTGGTGTATATCCATTTACTCTGAGAGAATCTCCGTAAATAGCTACCGTCGATTGCTCCCATATCAGGGTTCATTAATGACGGATGGTGTAGAAGCAACCATCCGAACAAATAAGTGTAGGGCAGCTCCAGCCGAGGGAAGTTCCCTTCTCTCCTTTCCCCTTGAGCATTGAATCAACAAAAAGACGAATGTTGACACAAAGTCACAGTCAACCAAATATTGATAATATTGACTAAATAATACTTGTAATAATTCAATACGACACACGATGTCTACATCAAGCTCAAGTCAGAAGACAGCTCAGTCTTTGCAATTTAGTTATATATGAGTCTGTATTTTACACTTTTATTGAGTATAGACTGTTGTAAACTGTGTCATGCTGATCTCTTGAGACTTGACCAAAAGCCTACCCAAATCCATAAACTCCACCATCCAGAAATAAGCCCACAGATCCCTAAGAACCAGTTCTGTGCTTTGGAGACAGAGTTCGGGCCGAACTCTGCCTCCACACAGAGTTCGGGCCGAACTCTGTCCCCTAAAAATCAGCAACCTTAATTTTAGGGTTAGCTGGTTGCTAGTTGTCCAACGGCCAAATATTTGAAATTTCCTACCCGAATTCTGGCCGAATTCTGCCTACAAAAACCCTATAAATAGGCCAAGAATTCTCTCATTTCAAAACATCCAATCTTCTCTTCTCTTCTCTCTTAAGCTCAAATAAGCCATACCCTTCCCATCTACTAGCCACAAGCTTCCTAAGTCTCGAGTGCTCAGCATCTCTCAGTTAGGAGTCTTGTGCAAGAGTTGAAGAAATCGCTTGGAAAATTTCGAGCAAATCGCCACTGCAATCCTCTGTAAGAAGTTGACGTGCTCTTCTAAAGAAAAGGCACGGGTTGTAAACTACTATTTCATAAATAGTGGATTTAATCCTGAGCTAGAGTTCTCAGGCCTGGACTAGTCCTCCACGAGGGAAACCAGGTTAAAATCGGCTGTGTTTGCGTATGCTCTCTTGATTCTCTCATTAAATTCCGTATTTACTCTGATTAGTTTTATTTGTGATAGAGTTAATTTTTTAAGTGAATATTATCTCTATATACTCTATTCACCCCCCTCTAGAGTTGCCATCTGTTCTTCAATTGGTATCAGAGCTCTGTTCTCTTTACAAGGATTTACATCCTAGAGCTGATCCATGGCAACCACACAATCCTTGATTTCCAATCACGGTGAAGGACAGTCTACTCATAGGCCTCCCCTATTTGATGGAACTAACTACACGTATTGAAAAACAAGGATGAGCTTTTATCTCAAGTCGCTAGACTTTGACCTGTGGACTGTCGTCACTGACGGTTACAAAAAGCCCGCCAGAATAGTTGTCAACGGTGATCTTGTTGAGAAATCACATGACAAGTATTCTGACGAGGAGAAGAAACAGGCAAGTCTAGACACGAGAGCTATTAATGCTTTATTCTGTGCTATAGACAGGAATGAGTTCAACAGGGTATCTACATGCACCACATCTCATGAAGTATGGAGACTTCTAGAAGTGACGCATGAAGGAACTACCCAAGTCAAGGAATCAAAGATAAGCCGTCTCATGCAAGAATATGAGGCTTTCAAGATGAAAGCAAATGAGACGATCACGCAAATGTTCACAAGATTCCTCGACATCATCAACCCCCTGTCTTCGCTCGGCAAGCAATACTCAAATCACGAGAAGATTCGCAAGCTACTTAGGGGGCTTCCAAAGATTTGGAACCCTATGGTGACGGCCATCATAGAAGGAAATGATCTCACAATCATGTCCATGGAGACCTTGATGGGAAAGCTAATGACTCATGAGCTTGACCTCAAGGACTTCGAAGAGCCTGCTCCTAAGGCTAAGGAGATCGCACTCAAAGCTCACCGACGAAGGGCTGAACCCGAAGAGACGGATGACGACAACTCAGAAGATGATGATCAAGCCCTCATGGTTCGCAACTTCAAGAAATTCCTTCGCTTCAACCGAATAAAGAAGGAACCACAAGAAGATGGTGAAGAAGAGCCAACTTGCTATGGTTGCAAGAAAACTGGACACGTCCGAAAAGATTGTCCATTCTTGAAGAAGAGCGACCGCTATGAGAAGCCATACAAGAAGACTTCATCAAAGAAATATGCCAACACAAGCATTTGGCATGAAAGCGAAGCTAGTGACTCCGAGGAAGAAAAGGGCTCTCCTCAATATACGGCTAATGTGTGCCTAATGGCAACATCCGATAAGGTATCAAACGAAACTCTTGACGACTTCTTTTTTGACGAACTTGGCGATGCTTTCACCGATTTACTCGATGATCACAAAAAGATCATTGGTAAATACAAACACGCCAAGGACAAAATCAAAAGTCATGAAGTCGAAATTCAAAGACTTTCTCTATTGCTTGATAACGTTAGAGACACTTCACCCACGGAAGTCACAGATGAGGTATCGAAGCTTAAACTAAGCCTTCATGATGCTGAAACACGTATTGAGCAACAAACACAAGAAATCACAACACTCAACACGATGCTTGCTGAAGAAAGGAGTAGACACAAGATTTCTATGACTAAGATATATAGCTTAAATACTAAGGTTACTGAACTGCAAGCTGTCTCTAAGAGATTAGAGACTAGATTGGGAAAACAGGTTGTTCAACCTCAAACCCAATCTCATGAGACACCCACAAAGCATAACACTCTTCATGCTAGTCATCCGCATCATCCATCTACTACACATAATTATGCTTTCATATACACACAATTTCACAAAGGACACAAACCACATGCACGTAGAAATAATTATCATATGTCACAAAATCATCATGCTACACACAGTCATCATCATGTTGCACAAAGACACAATCAACATCACTCCACATATAGACAATCTCATCATGCCATGCCATATAGACAATCTCACCATGCCATGCCATCTCACCATGCCATGCCATATAGACAAACTCATCATGCCATGCCATATAGACAATCTCATCATGCCATGCCATATAGACAATCTCATCATGCCATGCCATATCAACATCATCACCATGCTGGATCTAAATATCATTAATATTCTTATAGACATCATCAGCATGCTTCTAACATGAATAAAAATGCTACATACACTTATTGTGGTCTACATGGACATATATCACCACAATGTAGAATTAGAAGATTAGTTGATAAAAAGATATATGTATGGTTTCCAGAAGCTAACTTTTCAGGACCCTCAAGAACTTGGGTACCAAAGGTCACATCTACTCTTGATGTAGGTGGACCTTCCCTCCTCAACTAAGAGTAAGTGGATTCTCGATAGTGGATGCTCGCGGCACATGACGGGAGACGCACATCTTTTCGCATCACTATCGATGAAGAGAGAAGGATATGTATCCTTCAGAAATAACCTAAAAGGTTATATTATAGGTAATGGTATTATTGGCTATCCTCCCTCTCCCGTAATAAAGGATGTCTGCCTAGTGACCGAGTTAAAGTATAACTTGCTCAGCATCAGTCATCTTGCTGACCATGGTTATGACATTAACTTTGGACAAAACAAATGCCTTATTTATGATAGGTCAACGGGAGACATCGCTTTTGAAGGGGTAAGAGAGGATAATATTTATACTTTCTATTTGTCTGGAAATACTAACAATGCAGGTAGATGCCTATATGCTCATAAAGATGAACGGCTACTATGGCACCAGCGTCTTGGTCATGCCAATATGGATAATATATCCAGGCTATCAACCAAGAAGCTAGTTAGAGGCTTGCCCAACATCACATTCAAAAAGGACACTGTATGTGCCGAATGTGAGTTGAACAAGGCAACCAAGTCATCTTTTCATTCCATAAACTCTGTAAGCACTTCTAGACCCTTGCAACTACTCCATATGGATTTATTTGGGCCTAGTAGAGTAGCCAGTCTTGGCGGAAAACTCTATACCTTTGTTATTGTTGATGATTTTTCAAAATTTACTTGGGTTTTCTTTCTTGCAAATAAAAGTGATGCTATTTCGGTTTTCAAAATTTTTGTCAAGAAAGTTCAAAACAAAAAAGGTTACATGATTACTCGAATCCGAAGTGATCATGGAGGCGAATTCGAAAATTCTGATTTTGAAAGATTTTGTGATTCTAATGGTTTTGATCATGAGTTTTCTTGTCCAAGAACTCCTCAACAAAATGGTGTTGTGGAGCGGAAGAATAGGACTCTTGGCGATATGGCCAGAGTTATGTTGAACAAGTTTTCACTTCTGAAATACTTTTGGACTGAAGCTGTCAGTACAGCATGCCATATTTTAAATAGGGTGCTTATTCGTCCTATTACGAAGAAAATACCCTATGAGCTTTGGTTTGGAAGAACCCCAAATGTTTCTTATTTTAGAGTTTTTGGATGTAGATGCTTTATCCTTAACACCAAAGACAACTTAGGCAAATTTGATGCCAAAGCTAACGATGGTATTTTCCTTGGCTATGCTGCCAAGAGTAAGGGATATAGAGTTTTTAACAAACGCTCCTTAATTGTGGAAGAGTCTACAAATGTGACTTTGATGAAGATAACAGTGCAGCAGCTACTCTTGATGATGATGTTGAACCATCAACGTCTACTCCAATGAACACCACAACCGAAACAAATTCTCTGGAAAGCTTGCCTAAGAAATTCTCTTTCAAGCCTTCTCATCTAGAAAATTTGGTAATCGGTGAGGTTTCACGAGGAGTAACTACTAGATCATCATTAAGAGACTCTATTGCTAGCACTGCCTTCATTTCACAAATTGAGCCTAAAAACATTTCTGAAGCTTTCAATGATGAATTTTGGATTTCTGCTATGCAAGAAGAACTCAACCAATTCGAGAGGAGCCAAGTATGGGAACTCGTTCCTAGACCAGCTAATCACTCAATTATTGGTACTAAATGGGTTTTTAGAAACAAAGTGAATGAAGATGGTTCAGTCACACGCAACAAAGCTCGTCTAGTAGCCCAAGGATACAACCAAGAGGAAGGTATCGACTACGATGAGACATATGCTCCGGTTGCTAGATTAGAATCCATTCGGATGCTTTGTGCATATACAAATTTTCAAAATTTCAAATTATTTCAAATGGATGTTAAAAGTGCTTTTTTTGAATGGTTTTATTAAGGAGGAAGTTTATGTTAAACAACCCCCTGGCTTTGAAAATCACAAATTTCCCGACCACGTGTTCAAGCTAAAGAAAGCACTGTACGGCCTCAAATAAGCTCCTAGAGCTTGGTATGAACGGCTAAGCAACTTCTTGCTTGAGAAAGGTTTTTCAAAAAGGAAAATTGACACTACACTTTTCATGAAGTCTTTGAAGAACACTATTCTTTTAGTTCAAATTTATGTAGACGATATTATTTTTGGTTCTACTGATGAAACCCTTTGTCAAGATTTTGCCAAGTGTATGCAGACCGAGTTTGAGATGAGCATGATGGGAGAGCTCAACTACTTTTTTGGGCTGCAAGTCAAACAAATGTCAAATGGAACCTTCATCTGTCAGTCGAAGTATACAAAGGACATGCTGAAGAAATTCGACCTTGATAACGTTAAACCAATCAGCACTCCTATGGCTACTTCAACCAAACTGGAACCAGATGAGAGCGGCAAACCCGTAGATCAACGTAAGTATCGAGGTATGATAGGCAGTCTACTTTATCTTACTGCTAGTCGCCCTGATATAATGTTTAGCGTTTGCCTGTGTGCTAGATATCAAGCAAATCCTAAGGAATCGCACATGACCGCAGTTAAGCGTATCTTTAGATACCTTAAGGGTACGATTACAGTGGGCCTATGGTATCCCAAGTCAACATCATTTGACCTCATTGGTTATTCTGATACTGACTTTGCTGGATGCAAGGTCTACCGTAAAAGTACGAGCGGTACGTGCCATTTATTAGGAAAGGCTTTAGTCTCTTGGTTTAGCAAGAAACAGAATTTTGTCGCACTATCCACAACAGAAGCTGAATACATAGCAGCTGGGCGTTGTTGTGCACAAATTCTGTGGATAAAGCAAACCCTTGAAGACTATAATTTATCTTTCATGCATATTTCTATCTTTTGTGACAACACTAGTGCAATAAATCTTACTAAGAACCCTATTTGTCACTCACGCACAAAGCATATTGAAATTCGACACCACTTTTTGCGTGATCATCAGCAAAATGGCACGATTAACTTAGAATTTATTGACACTGATCACCAGTTAGCAGACTTCTTCACAAAGCTATTATCCGAAGAGCGCTTCAATTTCCTTTGTCGTGAACTTGGAATTTTAGATGAAGCTGTCACAAATTAAAATACACCTGCGTAAATGTCGATTATATTGTGATTCTCTTATAATGAACTTGTTATGGGTACAAGCCGAAAGGGCCCTTCTCACAACAAAGCGTAAAAGCCTAAGCGACACGGTGCACTAGTCCTCAGGACTACCGCTAGCTGGGATCCGGCCCCTGCAGCTAACTCATGGCAAATTCAAAATACTGAATTATAATATAACTCCTTGTTTATTATACGGTATATTTTGATTTATAATCTGCTGACATGCTATTTTTCAATTTCATATTGCTATCTTTCCCTTCTACTATCTGGTTTATTGACATTCTTAATCTTTTATCTTTATAACTTATCTTGATTTCCCTCAGTTAACCAATTTTTTTATCCTTCCAGCCTGATTTCAGTTCTGGGACAAGGACCCAGAATTCGGGCCGAACTCTGCCCTTACTAGAGTTCGGGCCGAGTTCGGTCTCCCTGTTCCAGAATCGGGGACTGTTCCAGCCGTGGATCTTAATGTTAATCCAATGGTCAAAATTAAACCCGACCAAGAGAAACCCTTACCTATATTTTGGTTTCTCTTCCCCTTCCTTCTTTCTTACCACCTCCTCTACATCTCTACCACTCTTTTTCTCAAACCCTAACCCTAGTTTTCTCTCTATAGTGCTCCATCTCACACCAAAATCAAGGAGAAGGGCTATTTTCTCATTCTCTTTCACTGTTCATCATTTATTGAGGTATAACTCACTCTCCTTCTCTATTTCAATTTCTCCATTTTGTGCAATGGCTCCTCGCTTGCCCAACCGTGGGAAGAGATCTCGGACCGAGGGTGCATCCTCGTCGAGTGCTCCTCCTCCCGTTGAGCAACCCGTTGAACAATACCAACCACCTCATCCGTTGTTCAACCCTTCACGTCCTCGTGACCCTAACACCTATGACGACCGAATCTTTGTGTTACTAGACGCGTCCAACGATTGGTTTAGTGACTTTCGGACCCGTCCGGTGTTTTCGGGACACCCCATAAACTTCACAATCTTTTCACAATATGAATCTATATTTCGTGATCTTTGCATTGATGCCCTAGTTGCTACGAATTTTGTCATCTATCGTAGCGCTATACAAATGTTCTATTGCAACTTAACTTTTGATAACACTCACATTTACTCACGAGTTGCGGGCATCGATATCACCTTTGCTGATTCAGATTTGGCCGAGTATCTTGAACTTATAGACCTCGATACTTGGGATAAGCTTGTTGAAGCTCGCTCGTTCCAATTTGTCGATGGAACGTCCCTTGAGAGCTTCAAGGAAGACTTATGTGCCCCAAACATATGTCCTCATAAGCTTATGGCCAAAGACCTCAACCCTTACTTCTATGAACTTTATCGAATTATTTTAAACACCATTCTGCCAAAAGCTGGCTCCACCGATGAAGTAACATATTTTGAGATCTCAGTATTGTATCATCTTCAGTATCGCATCCCTTTCAATCTTCCACGTGCCATGATGGATTGGATGATTAACTGTAGGAAGAAACCACGAGCCCTGGTTTATCCCTTGTATCTTCCTATGGTCCTTCGTGCTTTCATTGTCCCTCTTCATGATTGTCCTTTCTTGCCTGCTCCTGCCTTCCTATCTAAGGCACGACGACTTCAGGCAGTCGTAGCCTCTCCTGCCACTTCTGAGCATTCTGATGATGAGGAGCCCGATGCCCCTCCACTTGGACAGGATGTGCCACCTCCTCCTGCTACCCTTGACTCCATCCAGACCATGCTCCGAGATCGCTTCGCCTTAGAGGACGATCGCTGGACTCAAATGTACTACCGTACTACCCTGCAGATGAGTGCCCTCAGCAACTCGCTGCACGATATTCGGTATTCCATGTCCCGTCATCCCTCTATGCCCATTCCCATGGAGCGGGATCCCGGTCGCGAGGGATATCGCATTGACGATCCCTGGGTCATGCGCTACCTGGATCCGGGTGCTGCTATTGTGGACCCCAGCCGTTCATTCACTGATCCTTCAGACTCCGCTGGGCCTTCTCGTGCTCCATGATGGAGATGGCTTCTACCAGATGATGTTGCTGCTGATCATAGTTTATGTTTTTATGCTTTCTAGTTTTTCAGTTGCTTAGTTGGATTTATGTACTTGGTTTATCAGTACACTTTATGTTTTAGTTGTAATGACTCTTATATGCTCTAGTTATGAGTTCTGACTCTTATGTTTCTGGTAGTTCTATTATTCTATGTCATTTGCTAGTTCTGTTAGTTCATATGCTGTTTCTTCTCTTTTGGTGTGTTTGCCCATTATTACTTGATTCTTATTATATTGCTAAATGCCAAAGGGGGAGAGATATGTATATTCTGGTATATTCTTTTTGGTATATGTGCTTTTTGGTGCTTTTGGGAGATTTTCCTTATCAGGCCAACAGGTTCAACGCATTGTTTACGGGGGAGCTATCTCGTTTAGCTCGACACTGATTATGGGGGAGCTATGTTGTGTCCAGGTATGAATATTGAATATATATTTATTATTTTGTCAATTATCAATATGGGAGAGATTGTTGACACAAAGTCACAGTCAACCAAATATTGATAACATTGACTAAATAATACTTGTAATAATTCAATACGACACACGACGTCTACATCAAGCTCAAGTCAGAAGACAGCTCAGTCTTTGCAATTCAGTTATATATGAGTCTGTATTTTACACTTTTATTGAGTATAGACTGTTGTAAACTGTGTCATGCTGATCTCTTGAGACTTGACCAAAAGCCTACCCAAATCCATAAACTCCACCATCCAGAAATAAGCCCACAGATCCCCAAGAACCAGTTCTGTGCTCTTGAGACAGAGTTTGGGCCGAACTCTGCCTCCACACAGAGTTCGGGCCGAACTCTGTCCCCTAAAAATCAGCAACCTTAATTTTAGGGTTAGCTGGTTGCTAGTTGTCCAACGGCCAAATATTTGAAATTTTTTACCCGAATTCTGGCCGAATTCTGCCTACAAAAACCCTATAAATAGGCTAAGAATTCTCTCATTTCAAATCATCCAATCTTCTCTTCTCTTCTCTCTTAAGCTCAAATAAGCCATACCCTTCCCATCTACTAGCCACAAGCTTCCTAAGTCTCGAGTGCTCAGCATCTCTCAGTTAGGAGTCTTGTGCAAGAGTTGAAGAAATCGCTTGGAAAATTCCGAGCAAATCGCCACTGCGATCCTCTGTAAGAAGTTGACGTGCTCTTCTGAAGAAAAGGCACGGGTTGTAAACTACTATTTCACAAATAGTGGATTTAATCCTGAGCTAGAGTTCTCAGGCCTGGACTAGTCCTCCACGAGGGAAACCAGGTTAAAATCGACTGTGTTTGCGTATGCTCTCTTGATTCTCTCTTTAAATTCCGCATTTACTCTGATTAGTTTTATTTGTGATAGAGTTAATTTTTTAAGTGGATATTATCTCTATATACTCTATTCACCCCCACTAGAGTTGCCATCTGTTCTTCAACGAAGACCCGCATTCACTCTACAGATCATCCCCGATAGCAGATCCATCCGGTAGCCAAAGACTAGACGGACGACAGCAAAGAGCACGCCGCGATGGAAGCGATCTACGGCGCTCGCTCCAGGTACGACGAATTATCGGAGCCAATATGTGAGGAAAGCCGCCAGTTGGGCTTCCTTTGACATGGGCCTATAGCCCATTCTCATGAAACTTTCAATAAAATCTTCTGTCTTGAAAGGAGGGTATTGAAGTTCGTCATCAACCATGATGTCCATTTCCTTATTTTCCTCCATCAGTCCAATCACCTCACTATGGCTGAGTGGTTTGAAGAAAGTAGGATTGCACGTATCGTGATCCTTAGTCTTCTTCTCGATGATATGGTTGAGGAAGAGATAGGGCAACCACTTTGACGAGTAACAAGTGCCGGAAGAACCACTCTTATAATACATGGAGCAAATTTTATAGTGGCACAGCAATTCTTCAAAAACGGCCACCATCTCAGCATTTTTCCGATGAAGTCGGTCCAACTCATCATTTGTGGGAACAAATTCTTCATAAGGGAAGTCTCCCATTGGTAAGCTCGAGATATACTTTATCTCATGAAGAGCTAGTCCAATCTTTCCACAGGGTGTCATGAAAGTCCCTGTCCTAAAATTGTACCTCTCTGCCAAAGCGAGAAACAGATGAGGGTTGGGGTGGAATCCATATACGGTAGAGTATACCGCCTGGTACAGCTCAATTTCTTTGAGCTTCTCTTCGAACTGAACCAATATCCAATTGGTTATGCAGTTCCATCTTTTGTTATCTGTTCACCAGACCTGTCAACCGGATGTCCTGATCCGGGTATCTTCCCTCAACCTTTGCAAATTCATTTGCAAAGATCGGTGTTCTAACTGGCAGCAGTGAGGAGGAGTTCTCCGGTGGGATGCAGCCGGGCTTCAATCCCCTGAGCAAGGAGCTGTGACGCTCAGAGAAGCTATAGAACATATCCTTGTGATTCGGTCCTTTCTTCACACAAATATTTCCTGTTCTGGCTTGCTGGAGTGGAGTAATATCCCAGTCCATCCTCCTGGGATAACTCGCATGAGCATAACGGGATAGAGGGAGGCACCTGACAACGTCTGGTAACAGTATTCTTTTCTCATCTCTTTGAAAGAGTCTTTGTTCGACTCGAGGCCTCGGCTGAGAACTCTTATCAAGAGCCTCACCGAATAGAAACAGGGGTTTCTTATGAGTAATGGCATCGGCAGTCTGCAGAGACTGTCCATTCATCAGACTCAATAAAGTTTCGTTGTCCTGTGCTACTAAGATGGCTTGACGGAAAGATGGCAGAGCATATTGGAAAAATATTACATGGGATAAATCTTCCTTAAACTCTGGTTCAGCAAGGGTCCCTGCAAAGATTTCATAATCTGGGTCTTCTCTGATGTTAACTGCATCAAACAGAAAGACAGAATTCAGTATATGCAAAATCAAAGATTCTGTCCCAAAAAAATCAGCAAATTGCGCAAGCATCTGATTGCGCTGTCTGTAAAACATCAGATTGCGCAACAACAGCTTCTATGCGTAAACTGTCCAGTTGTGCCAACATAGTCACTTGCACAAGCCATCAGATTGCGCTAACAAGCTTGCGCAAGGCAACAGTTTGCGCTGGACAGAATTGCAAAAACCAATAGAATGTGCTGACTTTTGCCAGCATTTTCCAACCGATTGCATAAGAAAATAGTCTCCATAAAAATAAAACTATTGGGTTTGTGCAACCGAAACCCTAAACAGGGCGGCACAATATAACCAAATCTCTAAAAAGAGATAGGTTTGAAGATTCAATCATGTCAAAGAACCCTAAAAAGGGTTTTTGATCGAGCAACTACCTTGCAGTGCGGGATGACCGACTTCGTATCGTGAAATGCGCGGCACAGACCGAGTCGAAGACTCGGCGGGGACTTTACCCTTGTCGGCGGCAGAACGCTTCGGAGCCATTGAAGTCGACGAAGAAGAAGAAAAAGAGTCGGAGTGGGCTCGCAAATTTTCTCTCTTGAACAAAGTGGAAACAAGTAAAGAATGACAAAAGGAAGAAGGAGAACTATTTATAGTTTTTCGAGAGTAACAGTTGCCTCGGATTGTGCCAAAAAAATGGGAGCTGACTCCTCCAAATACGCAGATAGAGCATTACTTGCGCAACTTGATTTTAAAATCAAAATTCAAAGTATTTCGAAGCTTTGCAATATTTTCAAACTTCGAAAACTTTGAAGGGGGTATTGTAGGTCCTAAAAATCAAGTTGCACCCATCAAGAAGTCATGAAAATCAAATTATGCATCCTTCAAGTGAACTGCGCATGAGACAGATTGCACAACAATTTAATTGCGCAGGCTGAACTGCGCACTCATCCAAGTGCAAGCTGACGTGGCCTCGTCATCATTATCTGACAGAGAATCAGATCTGCTGACAGCTGAGCTCGAAGAACGAGGAAACTGTTCATTTGTCGTGTAGCACAGCGCTCGAGGACAGCTGTACATGCAGCACAATCTGTCAGACTCGCTGCAGCGCGGTCCATCCCAGCGCAATCTGAAGACAGCGCAGTTCATGTGGCGCACTTCATCAAGACAACTAACAATGTACACGTGGCCTACATGCCATCAATTACTCACCATGTGGCAACCGTCTGTACACGACCAAGCATATTTCAATCAAACAATGCCACGCGTCACATACAGCTGGTCCACGATCGAGTAACTGCCTGCGCAGTTCATTGCTTGCGTAATCCAAAGTCTGTGCAATCCATCCTGTGCAACTCAGAATAACTAAAAGTTAGTTATTTCCAGAACTCTATAAATAGAGTTTCAAGTCTTCATTATCACCCACACATAGAGATCAGAACACACATTCAAGTCATCACCAGAGATCAGGAGTTCTTGCCAAAGTGTGCTGCAATCTTCAGAGGCTACCGTCTTCAAAGTTCACATCGTCCAAGGGATAAAGCGGTCGTCTTCAGATCGGATTCCTATAGTTGTACTTTTCCAGAATTCTTGTAATCTTCTTACAAAGTTTGTGAAATAAAGATCAACTTTTTTTTTGCAAACAACATCGAAACAATGGTGAGTTTGATTCCAATTATTCTCCGATCTAAATTTTTCCACACTAATCTTGATGATTGATCGACGTTGGTTTTCTTTCTTGGCGGGAGCTTGCACAGGACATCGATCAGGACGGCATTGATCAATTGGTAAGAGGCAAGGATTCGAAATCTTGTAATCAATTCAGAGCTTTCAAAATTCAACTGGACTCGTAAGGACGTGTCCTGTTGTGTCTCCAATCCCGGATCTGACCTCTATTACTCAGGTATTACTTAATTTTTCTTAATTATTAGAGATCCATTGTTCGAACCTAGATTAACATGAGTACTGGGCCGGGTCGGTTGTAGGAATTATGGATTAGCTCGTTCAGTTTTGATTGTATCCAGCGTATTCGTGTCCAACATGTTCATGATCAGTGTGAGCCCGTGTCCAAGTATGGAATGTCGAGCTAGGATTGAACAACTGGAGTATAGCATAGCAGGAAGTAGGGATTTGAATTGTGTACTGTTTTTAGTATCGTGAAGAGCTGGGGGTTTTTGTATAATTTCTGGTGCTTTGTGTCCCTAATTTCTAAATTGTGTACCAATTCTTGCTGAGTTATGTGTATAATTGTTTAGACTTGAAGTTGTAGTTGGATGGGTAGAGATGGACTGGGTGATAGCCTGCACCTATGTATGGGAGTCTACGTACGGGATAATTAAGTTCAAATGACATACTAACATTTGCTTGAATGTATTTGACTTGGGGTGTATTTATGTTAAACTGATGAGTTGAGTCTGATCTATTGGAGAAAATACTAGCAAGCTGGAATTGATTAACAATTTTGTGAGTTCAGATGAGTTGGCGGGAAGTTGGGTTCTAGGTATTGCTGGTGTGTAATACTGATTGCTGAGAGTTGGGCTTGGACTTTAAGCCACTAAGCTTCTGTTTATTTTCTTGTAAATTATCGTTCGTAGGCTTTGGGTTTTCAATCCTATAATTTTGCTAATGTTTGCTTTAATCTATATGTTAAGTTTAAGTTCAGTTGTCTAATATGAGATTAGATTAACTGTTAGTTTGTAGGCTTGGGCCTGCTGCAATGTTGGATTATATATATATATATATATATATATATATATATATATATATATATATATATATATATATATATATTGTTGTATAAATATTATTAGTATGAAGTATAATAGTACATGTGTATAAGTAATTTTGTATTATTGATAGTAAATTTGGAAATTTCATGCTTACTTAAAAATAGTATTTACCCAATTATGTTTTCGAGTAATCTTTCAAATTAAGTAAAACCTAACCTTCTATCAATATAAATATTTCCTAATAAATGTTTTGCTCTAATATTTTGCCATATATATTTTCGAGAATCGTTCCTAATATCTACATAATATTTTGCTAATAAAGTTACTAAATATTATTTTCCTATATTAAATATGTTACTAGCATTTATGATTCAAACTAATTTGCCGTGAATATTATATTGATTGGAACTAATTGCTAGTAGAAATACTTTAATTAATTATTTATCTAAACAATATTAATTTGCTGGGAAAATATATTTTAGTTTTATTGTCTAAACTAATATTATTTTGTTATATAAATTTAAACTCTTTTCTTGTCTAGTATTTAATGATAGAGTCAGCTTGTTTTATAGATGTAAAAAAAGTTAGCTAGAATTTTAAGACTAGTTAATAGTTAGCAATTTTAGCTAGTAAATAATGTTAGAATTAACCAACATGTACCTATTATCAGGTGGACATAGAGATTTCACATTCATTTCTCGATCTTTCAGAGCAAGGCAAGTACACCGACTCGATCTCTTTACTATGTATTTTGTCTTGCTTCATGTTCTCATATCAACACGTTTTACACACGATTGTTCATTGTTCATCGTTCATCATTCATCGTTTATCGTTCATTGTTTATAGTTCATTGATTTAGTGTTCTTTACTTGTACATTGGAGTGGGAAAATACTACAGATATGTGACCAATCCTATTTTAGCTAGGCATTAACTAATAGCTTAGGTCTCACATCGTGCACGTGGGACTCTAAGCCGTACCATTGTTCATTGTTTACCCAGCCGGTCACATACTCTGATAGATATTTCAAATGCATGTTACACAGATAGTATAGTTCATTGTTCAGGATCTGGTACTATAGTTCATCGTTATCATGTACCACTGTTTTATATTCATGTCTTGTACCATAGTTCATATTATAATTTTTTTATATTTCAGTTTACATTATTTAATGCTTCTTGTCGGGGTTGTACTTTGCTCTTCTTCTGACATGATATGTTGCAGGTATCTTGAGGATATGGTACCACCTTGGGTCAGAGCTCGGAGATGGTGGAGTTTCTATTTCAGGATGGACTTAGATTACATAGATATAGTCTGACTTTTTCTAGATTTGTTTAGAGTTTATCATGTATTGTATTGAGGATTCAGGATTGTATAATTTTATTTATGTTACCGGATTTGTCTCTGGATGATATTGTACCAATAACTTGTGGATTGTGGTGATTCTGGGAACGTGTATAGTAGCTGTGATGTTTTATATTTCTTGTATCTTGGAGTTTTCCTTAGAATTATACAGCTTACTTCGTCGTGTCCATCGACGAAGGCTGGGCGTGTCCGACTCGTGTCCGATTATTCGGGAGCGGTCGTGACATCTAAGTTGCCAGAAAGCTATGAAATTAGCCTAAGTCATAGACGTCGTCCGTATAAATGCTTGATAAAGCATGCACGGTCCCATCGTCCAATCCTTGGCATAGAAAAGTGTTCTATAAGTCTCAATGCACTCTTTGACGGTGCAAGGCTTGGCATAGCCTTGCTCGTCCCATGGGTTAAGTTGTTGTACGATAAAATTAGGAAAGAGTTTTGCTGGACTATCGAAGTTAGCAAGCACTGTTCCATATTTTCTGTGGTTGTCAAAGTCACATAGTCCCACGATCTGAAGGCTTGTCATATAAAGTATGACTTGGGCTGTAATGTCGCATAAACACAAGTTGGTTTAAGGCATGAGCCACGGCTGGTTCAAGGATAAGAATGCCACGTCTGTGGCACACAAAGGAAAACGTTTGTTCAAGTCAAATTGAAAGGCTATGTAGTAGTCGTTTCCTGGATTTCAAAA